>CM042190.1:7715446-7778067 GCA_023539305.1 Ilex asprella | reverse complement strand
CCCTAACATATTGTCCTCTTTGGCACAGAGTCACGGACTACCGTTCTTCTCCTCTGCCCTCAAGATTTTGTTCCCCTAACCACACTTGGCGGGAAGGCCTGTTGACATGTGAGGCGAGGGGCTTACATATAAGCCCAGCAACTCCCCCTCTTCCAGCCGACGTGGGATACCAGGACCTCACAAATTTCATCACTATCCAAAATTTTCATTTGTATTTTCTAAAGAGAGGATCTTAGTATTCGACTGATTTACTATTCGATCGCTTGGAAACCTATTGTATTATCTATCCACTTATGAGGTTAAGAATTTTTGGCCCTGTTGCCAAAGAAAGCGTAGTGCAAATTTGAAAGGTGATTTAGATTAACTTCATGTTAGTTTTGTGATTATTATCACAAGCCCAGACACGTTTTTTCTATTGTGAATAATTCTTTTATTTTATATTTTTGTGTAAAAAAAATTCATATGAATTTTCTACTTTATTCAGTTGAGTACTCCGCATAGATTGTTTATATAACCTCACCTCCGTTAACCCCTAAATACTATCCCTCAAACAATGCAATGTATGTGCGAAGGGAAGGATTTTTTCCCCTTGGGATAGTGTCAAAAGAAAGGGCAAGGAGGAAGGGAAATGGGATGATGTAAATGTGGAATGTACATGCACACAAATGTGTGTGTGGTTAACAAAAGTGCTCCCCAATCGCAAGGAGTCTTTCGTTTATCGTGTTTTACTTGGAAGAGTATTTGATGAGCACAAAATATTGCACATTTCATGGTCTCATTACATTCATTATAACTCAACTTTTGCATTTGATTACTTAGTGTTAGCCTATTTTATGAGTAATTTTGAATTCTCGATGTTGCATGTTTTGATAGCTTAAATGTTGAATTTTAGGACCTTGCAACTATGTTGCATGTGTGGTAAAGGCATGGACACAATACATGAAGAATTGGAGGCTTAAAAGTGAAGAAATCAAGGAGGTATTAGTGTTTTGGAACAAAGGCACCAGCTGCCACATCACTAGGCAGCACTGCCTCGGTTGTGCTCTATTTTGACCATGATGTACTCAGAATCTGGAAAAGTTCAAAACATGAAAGTTGTACATCTGGATGTCTTCTCTATCGTGTCAAAATTTCAGCTCCAGCCAACTGTTAGATCAAGAGTTATGCCATTTCTAAAAATAGTACCGGTACTATTGGTACCGGTACCACGAACCTTCTGGCCGAAAAACAGCCTGTAACTCAAATTTGAGGCTTGGGGGTCCCACCTACACTTCTCCCACTTGCCCCCCCAACATTTCCTGACACAAGAGCACGCCTCCCTTACACATTTGGAAGACTTGGAAGGCTTGACATTAATGAAGCATGGGAGAGGAATGGGCTGCACATGGGGTTGCAGGATAGCTCTATCCTAGCCTGTGTGACCCATCAAAATCACCTACCATTGATGGGTGGCCTTTCATACAGACCCTAGGGACCCTCATGGAAGTTTTTGGCAAGGCATGCACTCCATATATACAACAATATTCACCATTTGAAAGAGTTGGTTACCTAAGCTTAGGAGTAGATATAGAGAGAGAGAGTTCCAAGGTTGAAGATGATGAATCATTTTTTTCATTTTCTTCTCCCATTTCACTTGCTATTGTTGTAGTAAGCTTTCATACTCTTGTAATCTTCATTTTATTACCTTAATGTCATTTACTTCAAGTCTATTTCAAGTTTACTTGTGTAACTTAGATTTCACCATTTATGCTTTCAAGTTCTTCATTTCTTAGTTTAAAATGGGTATTGTTGATTTGTCTTCCTAGTTTAAGTTTCTTGCATTTAGTTAAGTTCCATGCTTCATTTCTTCATTATGTCCATTTATATTATGCTTGTCTTTCATTTTATCATGAGTAGCTAGATTTTAAGTTGGTTAATCCAAGGGAAGACCTCCTCTTGGGGATTCCATTTCAACTCTTCTCCATTCCTCCCTTTTGAGTCAAATGGTTCGGTTTGACGGGGTTGAGAGTAGATGAGTTGGTGAGCCTTTGATATCCCGTAGGCCTAGTCACGGGTTATGCTTAGATACTCATCAATCTCGTCCCTAGCTTCCCCCGAATCAATCGTTCATTAATGCTCAATCGGAGGAAGGCTTTGAGTTAATTTGGTACTCCCATTGGAATGAATCCTTTGGATTAGCCAACACTTGTTTTCTTGCATTTTTATTTGCAAACCAAACACAAAACTCAAATACAAGATTTTACACTTTCTTTTCACTTTTGCAAAATCACTTTTACAAAACTCCCTTTCCTTCCCTGAGGAGACGACCTTGGAATACTTTCCAAGTAAAACACCGACCACGAAAGACTCCTTGCGATTGGGGAGCACTTTTGTGCACATTCCACATTTCCATTTCATATATTTTGTTCATCCATTTTCCACCATTAACATCCATTGTTCCCTATCTCTTGTATCATCCCGAGGGAGAGTGACACTCCCTTAACACATAAGTCATACACATTTGAGGGTGGTGTTGAGAGGTTGGGAATGTCACCGTTTTCAATCAATCAGTATTCCAAGGTCGTCTCCTCAGGGAAGGAAAGATCAAGTTATGTGAAGGTGATTTTGCAAAAGGTAAAGAAAGTGTAAAATCTTTTGTTTGAGTTTTGGAGAGTTATGTGTTTTTAAGGATAATGCAAGAAAACAAGTGTTGGCTTATCCAAAAGGTCACTCCAATGAGAATGCCCAATCAACTCGAAACCTTCCTTCGAGGGATTATAGATGAACAATTGAATTGTGGGAAGCTTGGAATAAAATGGTGAGGATCCAAGCATAAATTGTGACTAGGCCTACAGAATATCAAAGACTCACCACCACATCCACTCTCAACCCAGTCAAACTGAACCACCGTACACTGAGAGACGAAAAAAAAAGAGTTAAAATGGAATCCTCAAAGGGAGGTCTCCCTGGGATTATCCAACTTAAAATCTAGCTACTCGTGATAAAATGAAACACAAGCATAATGTAAATGGACATAATGAAGAAATGAAGCATGGAACTTAACTAAATGCAATAAAACATAAACTAAGAAGAAAAATATTCAATACCCATTTTAAGCTAGAAATGAAGAAAAACTTAATACAACAATGGTGAAAGCTAGAGTAAAGGATTAAACTATAAATGAACTTGCAATAAATAACATTAAAGACTTTAAACAAAGTTTAGAAGATCCTTACAAGAGATTACAAGACATTGGAATGAAGAAATTGCAAAAATATAAACTTCTAGCACTATTCATCTTCTCCTTCCTTGAACTACTACTAAGCTTAGGTAGCCACCACTTTAATGCGGAACAATGTTGAATATAACTCCTCATTTTCATCCATGGGGGTCCCTAGGGTTTGTGTGAAAGGCCACCCATCAATAGGGGGCTGAGTTGAAGGCTTGGCAAGCTAGGACAAGCCACTCATCAACAAGTCAGGCAGCCCACTTCTCTCCCATTCTCCATCAATTCCAAGCCTCAAAAGTCTACCATTTGTGTAAGGGAGGCATGTAGATGTGTAAGGAAATGTTGGGGTGCAAGTGGGAGAAGTGTAGGTGGGCCCCCAAGCAATTGGAGATGGGTTGCAGGAGGTTCGGGACTGCTTCAGGGGAGCGTACCGGTACGGTTTGGCTACTGGAGTTCTGCGTACCGGTACGGTTCCTTCTCTACTCTGGAACACTTTTCATAAAATCGGCATAACTTTTTATTCAACCGTTGGATTGAGCTTAAATTTTTGGAAAATGCAGAAGGCATCCAGATATACAACTTTCATGTTCTGAACTTTTTCATATTCTAAGTGGATCATGGTCAAAATGGAGGAAAACCGAGGCTCTGCTTTCAAATGATGTGGCAGCTGATGCCTTTATTCCCAAGCACAAATACCTCCTTGATTTGTTCACTTTTAAGCCTCCAAATCTTCATGTATTGTGTCCATGTCTTCACCACACATCCAACAAAGTTGCAAGGTCCTAAACTCCATCTTTTAAGCTATAAATACATGCAACATCGAAAATTCAACATTATTCATAAAATCGGCTAACTCCAAGTACTTAGATGCCAAAGTTGGGTTAATAATGCATGTAATGAGGGCTTTACGTATGCAATATTATGCACTCATCACTTACTCTAATCATGATTATGAACCTTGTTATCAAAATTACGGTTGGGGCGACAAATATTAAACACCATAATATCCTACATTACTGTATGAACCATTTTCTTTTTCATCTAATCATCATCTTCAGAACACTTTTAATGAATTCATGCTAACCCAAAAGGCCATTAATGCTCAAACTAATCAATATTTGCAAGATCTTAAGGATAACCTCAATGAATTGATCATGGCCATAGATCTAATCTTAACTGATCTAACCCATCATAATCTAACATCTAACCTAACTTTTTATCTAACTATAGAAGACAATACACATGGTTAATACATTAAGAATAATTATTTTCATGAAATGCAGTTTGAGCCTTGTCCATCCATTCCTACTAATGGTAATGTTGACAATATTAATTTTGAAAGTGAATTTTAGAGTTGTACTTGAACAAAAACCATCACAAGCCTTATTTTTGAATTTACCAAAATATTTACATGCTTTATTTTTATTGATTTCAGTAAAAATGTTTTGAAATGATGAATAGGTAAATAGAATAAGAAATACAATAGAACACCAAAAATTTTAATTTTTAAAATTTAAAAACAGAAAATATACATCTGAGTTAAAGTCAAAGTGATAGTTTTTTTCCTTTTCTTGTGCATAGTAGTTAGATTTATTTTTTTGATTATCTTAATTGTTTTTTTTTTAAGATTTGCACACACTCTTTTAATGTGTATCTAGTTTTATTTGGAATTTCATGTTAATATCTTTCATTAAGTATAGTGTTGGATCTAAGTTGAGGGCTGTGAAAATTTCCTTGAGTTTATTTTTTTTTTGTTTGTATTTTATTTTCTAGGTAATTTTTTTTTTGTTTTTTTGCAATCGGTGGTTTTGTAGTTTGAGCTTATTGCTAGGTGTTTTACTTCCCTTATCTTTGTCATTTTCTCATTGCATTATTGTTCTCACATTGAGGACAATGCATGATTTAAGTTGGGGGGTAAGGATTACACCACCATGTCCAATCTTTAAAAAAAAATTGTGCTAAATTTGTAAGACCCCATATTATAATTAAATAAGAATAATATCATCTTATATTTTTCATAGGATGAATAAAAATATTATAGAAACTCGAATTGTTGTTGAACGATTTATCATGATGTTTGAGTTTTGGGGGAATTGACTTTCGGATCAAACTTAATTTCAAAGGTGTTTAAGCTTGAGAAGGGTGGCTACATAATTTTGTAAATATGCTTATGTCAAAATAAGATTTCTAATGAATCCGGAAGGTTGAAAATCAATAGAAGAGGTTATAAGAGATGTATTAGGAGTTAGGAAGTATTCCTAAGTTTAAACTTATTTTGGAAAGGATTTGGATAAAAAGGAATTACACACTACCTTAGTATTTTGGCTATAACTTTTTACTGTAATGTCCAATTGAACTGATTTTTGGAGATCAGAAACTAGACTTCAAGGGATAGAAAAGTGTATTTCATGAAAAATTCCTGAATCAGCTTGTAAATAAGTCAAAATGGATCTAGAAGTAGGGGTATGTGACGAGCGCATAATATTCCATATGTAACGGCCTCATTACATGCATTTTAAATCAACTTTTGCATCTAAGTACTTAGAGTTAGCCGAAATTATGAATAATGTTGAATTTTTTATGTTGCAGGTAATTATAGTATAAATCATGTATTTTAGAACCTTGCAACTATGTATGAATGTGTGTTGAAGGTATGAACATATTAAATGAGGAATGGGAGGCTTGGAAGGTGAAGAAACCAAGAGAAATGGAATTTGGATGGTTTAGCCCACTGGTTTTCCAAACCTCTATTTTTTTAATTTTTGACCATGATCCACTTCGAAACTGAAATAGTGCAAAGCATGAAAGTTGTAGATCTGGATGTCTTCTACATTGTGTCAAAAGTTTTGCTCAATCCGACGGTTGGATCAAAACGTATGACAATTCTATGAAGACTGGTCCGGAGCAGACAAACTACCGGTAGTTTTCACTCTAGTAGCCAACAACTACCAGTGGAACGTAAATAACTATGGGTAGTTGTTGCCCAAAATGCCAAGAGACCCTTGCAATCAAGCTCCACTTGCTTGGGGGTCCCACCTACACTTCTCCCAGGCCTACCCCAACATTTTCTGTACATCTTCATATCACCTACACCCTTGATGAGGACTTTGGAGACTTGGCATTCAATGAGGAGTGAGAGAAAGGGTGAAGCCTGGGAGTGCAGGCTAAGCCTGTGCTAGCATGCATTGCCCATCCATTCAGCCCCTATTGATGGGAGGCCTTTCACACAGACCCTAGGGACCCTCATGAAAATTTTGGAAGGCACACACTCCATTATATTTATCATTCTTCAGCATTTAGGAGTAGTTCAATATAGAAGAAGATGAATAGTGCCAGAAGTTAATATTTTGGCATTTTCTTCATTCCATTGTCTAGTAATCTCTTGTAAGGATAATCTAATCTTTGTTTCACATCTTTAATGTTATTTAGTGCAAGTTCATTTCAAGTGTAATCATTTACTCTAGCTTTTACCATTGTTGCATCTAAGATCTTCATTTCAAGTTTAAAATGGGTATTGAATATTTTTCTTCTTATTTTATGTTTTCTTGAATTTAGTTAAGTTCCATGCTTCATTTCTTCATTATGTCCATTTACATTATGCTTGTCTTTTATTTTATCATGAGTAGCTAGATTTTAAGTTGGATAATCCAGGGGAGATCTCCCTTTGAGGATTGCATTTCAGCTCTTTTTCTTTCCTCTCTTGGTGTACGATTATTCGGTTTGACTAGGTTGAGAGTGAATGTGGTGGTGAGTCTTTGATATTTCGTAGGCCTAGTCACGGTTTATGCTTGGATCCTCACCATTTCATCTCTGGCTTCCCACGAATCAATCGTTCATCTATAAACCCTCGAAGGAAGGTTTCATGTTGATTGGGCATTCTCATTGGAGTGACCTCTTAGATTAGCCAGCACTTGTTTTCTTGCATTTTTCTTAAGAACACAAAACACCAAAAACTCAACCTCAAAGATTTTACACTTTCTCTTTTTGACAAAATCACCTTCACACACTTGAACTTTCCTTCCCTGAGGAGACGACCTTGGAATACTCTTCCAAGTAAAACACCGACATACAAGAGACACCTTGCGATTGGGGAGCACTTTTGTTCATACCCGCATTTCATTTCACCCATTTTGTTCATTTGATTTATCCCCCATTTCCTTGTCCTTTCTTTTCACATCATCCCTAAGGGAGAGTGACACTCCTTTTCTCACACACATCATACACATGCTAAAGGGTGATGTTTAGAGGTTAGGAAACTATAAAAGTTTTTCAACAATGAGTATGCTATTAGACGCATCCGAATGGGATAACACACGTTGAATAGCACAAAAAATTGCATATTTTTTATGTAAATCTGCCCTTTTATAGTTTCCTTTTGTTATGAATTTGTGGAGAAAAGCGCTTAATCATCTCTTTGAAGGAATTTTGTGTAAATGCAGGGAAAAGGATGTAAATGGTTTGAGTTAAGCCCCTGTTGAAGTGTTTAAAGTCAATGAAGATGGGGGTAGCTTAAAGGAAGGTTTGGAGGGGGATGAAAGCAAGAAAATTGTATTTTGGATGAAAACCTTTGGGAAGGTTTTTCCTACTGGTTTGCTCATTTAACTGTTGCTGCACAAACCTTCTAGAAGGTTTCTGTCGACCTTCTGGAAGGTTTTGCCCAGATTGTCTAGACAGCAGCAACTCAAGCTTTGCCATTTGGAGGTTCCACCTACACTTCTCCAACTAGTCCCCTGACATCCCTTGCACATCTACAAGCCCCCTCGCCTTATCTTGAACTTTGAAGGCCATGGCATTAATGTGGAGGAGAAATAAAACATATGGAAAGTTGACATGCAGGTTGTCCTAGCCTGCCCCCAAGCCATCAAGTCAACCCCCTTTTGATTGGAAGTCTATCATACACCCATGGAGCTCTCTATGGACAAAAATGTATCGTTCATTAGGTATTATTCAAGATGTATTACATTGTAGAGAGATAAGCTCTAGGGAAGAAGGCATCGTTAGAAAGAGAAATCTTAGATTTTTACATTTTGTCCATCCATTTCATTTGTAATCAGTCCCAAGACTCTTGTAAGCTACATTTATTGTCTTTAATGTCATTAACTTCAAGTAAATTGCAAGTTTTGTTGGGTATCTTAGCTTTTACCGTGGTTGAATTTAAGTTTTCATTTGCAAGTTCTTCAAATGGGTTTATTTATGCATTTTCATGTAGTTTATGTTTTCAAGCATTAACTTAAGCTCCAATCTTTATTTCCTTGCAATGTCTCTTCATTTCATTTATTTCTTCGCTATATAAATGAGTAGCTAAGTTTATAGTTGGCAAATCCAAGGAAAACTTCCCCTTGGGTATGCTACTTTAACTCATTTTCTTTCCTCCTCCTAGTGTACATTGACTCGATTTGACTAGGTTGAGTGTGGACATGGTTGTGAGTTCTTGATACACCGTAGGTATTGTCACAGGGTATGCTTGAATCATCACCTCCATTTTGGTCCCGTGATTCCTAAGAATCAATCGAACCTCTAGGCACCATTGGAGGAAGGTCTTGAGTTGATTTGATATTCCCATTAGAATGACCCCTTGAAATTAGCCAACTCATGTTTTCATTTCATTTAAATCAAAATCACAAACTTCCCTGACCAAAACTCAAACTCAAACATTTTTACACTTTGCTTTTTCAATCAAATCACCTTTAACAAGATTCACCTCCTTCCCTAAGGAGTCGACCTTGGGATATTTTTTCAAGTAAAACACGACATTCAGAAGTCTAACTATGCTTGGGGAGCAATTTCGTTCACACACACACTCACCCATTTCATTCTCTATTATTTCATTGTCCCATTTCTCATATCATTCAAAAGTAGAGTGATAGTCCCTTATCCTTACAAGCTATACACATATTTAAAGGTGATGTGCAAAGATTAGGGAATACAATAGAAACCATCAGGTATTTTTGGTGTTGTTGCTGGGGAAGGCAAGCATAGAATTGAGAAGGTAATTTTCAAACAACGAAGGTAAGTCTCGTGATGCTCATCATAGACTGAGGTACGTTGCTCCTTGTATATACTTTTATTTTTTTCTTTACATTTTCATTCGTAGATAGTTGGTTGTATGTAGGGACGGGACAAACAAAACTGATTGGTTAGATAACCCTTAGACCCCACCATGAACATTGACCAAGACCCACCCAAGGATGTGAGTGACAACGTTTAGAATGTTGGTGCCAATCCAAAAATTCAAAAGGGTGGAGGAGTGCAAGAACATAGAATGCCTAATCCACAAATACAATTCTCCTCTCCTATGAATGAAGGGAACAATATCCCCATTGATTCCCCGACGAGGTCAATACGAAATTTTCTCCAACCCACACGTAGCACCACTCCCTTATGCATTCTCTAACCGGCCCAAGCTCATCTCTTCCTAGTTAAGCCAAGAATGTTGCAGCTACTTCCTACATTCCATGAAATTGAAAAGGAAAATCCTTATTCACATATTAAGGAATTTGAAGATATAGTAGCAACCTTTAACGCTAACTATGCAATGGAAGACATAACTTGTTTGAAATTATTTCCATTTTCCCTCAAAGACAAAGCCAAAACATGGTTGAATGCCTGGCGACCTCGATCTGTAACCTCTTCGGCTCAAATGCTTTCTGATTTGTTGAATAAATTTTTCCCAATGCATAGAACCGCCACTTTAAAAAAGAAAATTCAAAACATTTCAGAAAAGTCCAACGAGCAGTTCTATCATTGTTGGGATCGCTATAAGGAATTGCTTCAATCTATACAACATCATGGTTTTGAATCATGACAATTGGTAAGTTTTTTCTATGAAGGAATCACACCGGGCCACAGATAATTCATCGACATGATGTGTAATGACGAGTTCTTAAACAAGGACCCCGATGAGGCCCTAGATTACTTTAGTATATTGGCACAAAATGCCCAATCTTGGGATATTACCGATCGCACTGATGTACCTAGGTCATCTCCAGGTAGTAGTTAACCACAAGGGGGAGTGATGTATGATTTAAGAGACCATAAAGACTTGCTTTCCAAAAATGCCAAGTTGTCGAGGAAAGTTGAGAGTCTTGAGGTTAATAGGAGACATAAGGTGTCCAATATTTCAAAGACCGAGGAGGCTCAATTTGTAAAAATAGGGATCATTCCATATCAGAGTGCCCTAACATTCTAGCACTTAAGGAAGTATACCATGAACAAGTTCATGCATTTAACCAAACAAGGCAATCATTCTCTCCACACTCAAACGCTTATAATCTGGGTTGGAGCAATCACCTGAACTTTAGTTGGAGAAATGAGAACCCCACTCCTCATGGTTCTAATGCATATTCACCTCACGTGCCTCCTAATCAAAATCAATATCAAGGCCAAGAGCAAGCATCTAGCTCGCAATACCCCTGGTCCAATCGACTAAATCCACCGACAAAAAATTTCTCCCAAAGTCCACCTCCACAAAACTTTTCCCAAGGGCTATCCAATCCTCCCACTTACCAACCTCCCCATAAGAGGAATGTGAAAGAAGTGTTGTTTGATTTCATTCAAAGCCAAACCACCATTAACAATCAAAATATCACAGCTTTTAAATACATTAGGACCAAATTCACGAAGTTGACTAACTCTACGGGGACATCAAAATAAGAGAAGGAAAAATTCCCCGCTCAACCCCAAGAAAACCCTAGAGGTCAACATGTTGTTGAGTCATTGAACTCCCTAAGAGAGAGTTATGAGCAACTCAAGGCGTTTACCACCCTACGAAGTGACTAGCAAATTGATACGACTATTGTGCCAAAGGTCGCACCCAATGTCACATTGCCAATAGAAAAGGTGACTAAAGGTGATACTGAGGGAAGTGAGTTGAGTGATGAGAAAAAAATTTTGGTTGATGAAAGTGTGCAAGTTTCCCCCATTCTTGCTCCTTTTCCTAATCGTTTGAAGCCACCCAATAATGTGGCTAACTATTTTGATATAATTCATATGTTCAAGCAGGTGAAAATCAACATTCCACTTCTCAATGAGATAAAACAAATTCCAACTTGTGCAAAGATCTTGAAGGACTTGTGCATAGTGAAGAAAAAACTCTGTCAACAAGCAGGCATTCCTCATTGAGCAACTGAGCTCAATCATGAGGACGAACACATCACCAAACTTTAAAGACTCTGATTTCCATACCATTGCCATCACAATAGGAAAGTGCTAGGTGGAGCATGCATTGCTTGATTTGGGGGCTAGTGTCAACCTTCTACCTTACTCGGTGGGCAAGCAACTCCAACTTGAAGATTTGAAGCAAACTTCAATCATTCTTCATTTGGCGGATCGAAGCATTCGAACACTGAAGGAAGTAGTTGAGGATGTTTTGGTTCAAGTGGATAACTGATTCGCACTTTTTGTGTGTCTGAATTATATTATAATATTACACCAAAGTATAGGTGGTTGAATTATAGTTTTCTCGATTTTTAAGTCCAAGTATCGATCCCACAAAGAGTTAAGTAATTCTTAAAAAAATAAATAAATAAATAAAAATAAACTATCAAAAATAGTAAAGTTGTTTATTTGGAGTAGTTTGATGTTTGATTGCTTGTGGTGTGAGCTTAGTCTAATTAATTGGTTTTAATTTATTCAACAGACGGAATTAAAGAGCAATTATAATAAAGTGCGTAAATAAAGCATATTAATTGACAGAAATATAAAATATATCCTTCAGTTTAAGGATCCCATATGTTTTATATTGGTATTGTTACGGAATTGCCACCACACAGCAATCAACTTCCATTTTACTGAAAAGTCAATCGGTAGGTCCGATGTACATAATTCAGCACACAGTAACTTATTAGGCTATTGTGAAGGTAATATATTATAACACAACTGCTTATTAGGCTACGCTGGATTATAGATGTTCCAATTGACTAATTCGAGTAAAACCCGCGGCTGGTATAGACGATCTTCCAGCAACTTGTCAGGTCAGCTGGTGGTAGTTAATCATAATACAGCAACTTGTCAGGTTAGCTGTATTTAGATATGTCACCCGAAAAGTTAAGCCACTCAAACGGAATACTTGAATTATTCAATAGATCATCTTGGAATATATATCTATTGACAGTAGAACTTCCTCAGCATTCCAGTGGAGGACTAGCCATACCGATAGGATCACCGGGGTTATTCTAGCAGGCAATATTATTATATATAGTAATATCATGCGTCAATGGAACTTTCTCAGCGTTCCAGCGGAAGCAAAGCCATACCGATAGGATCACCGGGGTTATTCCAGCTGGCATGTCTTATATATATAACAAACGTATAGATATAACATCAGCAATTCCATAAACAAACCAATATTGTACACATGTTTCCCTCGCACTGGAGGATATACGGAACTACTCACGCTCCATTGCTATAGACGAGCAAGGAGTGATAGTAGTTGTCATTACAAAAATAAAAGTATTGGTTTTGGAGTACACTATAACATGGACCGGAACGTGTTTTCACTTGGTATCTCTTTTTCTCTCTTTGTATTGTATCTTGGGAGCTCTCGAAACTTTGTTTCTGGAGGAGGTTATCTCACTGATCCAGCCTCCTTGCTATGAAGAAAGGGTCCCCTATTTATAGGCAGAAATGGAAGCAGGAGAGAAAGAGATTTGCGTGGCAGTCTGTGGAGGACCGTCCAGACGGTGGCAGTGCCGTCCAGACGGTGGTGCAAGTGGATTTACAACTTGCAAGGCTTCTGACTTGATTTATTATACTTTAGCCTCCTAGCTTTCCTTTTTCTTGACATTGCACCCTTCATCTTTGGTTATTTCTGCATTTATCCTGCAGCTTTAGATAAAAACTGTTAAAAATAATAATTCCCGTACTAACCCTAATTTACTTTAATTACTACTTTTTAGTGCGGTTATTCAACTAATTCGATTTTATTTATACTTCTAATTTACAACTAATTGATGTCAATCAATAACTTTTATTTTTCTGTCGATTTTAATGTGCTTGAAACTCACCCTGTTGCTAACCCCTGCTCCAAATCCCTATTATATTAGGTAGGTCGTTCGTTACAACCTCTAATGCTATTATTAATTGTAGGAATGGTCTCATGAAGCTTACTTTCGGGAGCATGACAATGGATTTTAATGTGTTCAACTTGAACAAACAATTGGGGGATGATGAGGAAGTGCAACAAGTTAATTGAATTGACACCTTGGTAGAGGAGTTCTTGGAGTTGTTGAGCATGTTAAAAATAGTGGAGGAAGTGGATGATGAGAAAGATTAGCAAGAGGTCTTGAAAATGGGAGAAAAGTGGACCCTTACATTTGAGAAGTTTTCACACCAAGACAAGCAGATGTTACCATCAAATGAGCAAAAACCCCTATTGGAATTGAAGCCATTAGCATCCCATCTTAAGTCTGCTTATCTTTGGGATAACAAGACCTTTTTGATGGTGATTAGCTCAACTCTGGAGGTGAAGCAAGAAAATGATCTCTTGGAAAGTTGAGGAGGTATATAGGAGCAATCGGTAGGACGATTGCCAACATCAAAGGGATAAGCCCCTTATTTGCACACACCGCATATACCTTGAGGAGGACTCCTAGTCGTACCTTTAGGATGAATCCAAGCCGTCTCGACAACCATAAAGAAGGTTGAATCTAATCATGAAGGGTGTGCTGAGAGATAAGGTACTAAAGCTACTTGATGTGGGCATCATATTTTTTATTATGGATAGTAAGTGGGTTAGTCCCATGCAAGTAGTACCCAAGAAGTCAGGAGTCACGATTGTTGCAAATGAGGATAATGAGCTTAGTCCCACAAGGGTGATAATCGAGTGGAGAGTTTGCATTAATTACCAAAATCTTAACCTATACATGAGGAAAGACCACTTCCCTTGCCTGATCAAGTGTTGGAAAGAGTGGCAGGGCATCTATTTTATTGCTTCTTAGATGGTTACTCTGGGTACAACCAGATCGAGATCGCATTGGAGGACTAGAAAAAGACCATTTTCACTTGTCCCTATGGAACATTTGTGTTACGATGCAAGCCTTTTGGGTTGTGTAACGCCCTAGGGGCTTTTCAACATTGCATGATGGGGATATTCAATGATATGGTGGAGAAGATAGTGGAGGTGTTGATGGATGACTTCTCGGTGTTTAGGGATTCCTTCAATAAATGTTTGGAGAATTTGAAGAGAGTTCTCGAGAGATGCATGGAAAAGAACTTAGTCTTGCATTGAGAGAAGTGTCACTTCATGGTGACACAAGCAATTATTTTCAGGCACATAGTCTCTGCAAAGGGAATAGTAGTTGACAAATCAAAGGTTGAGGCCATTTCCAACCTCCCTATGCCAACAGTCATCAAAGATATTAAGTCGTTTTCAGACCATGCTGGTTTTTATCGTCACTTTATTAGAGACTTTAGTGCATTGCCTCAACCTTTGACCAATTTACTTTCAAAAGATGTCTCATTTGTTTGGTCGGATAATTGTGAGATATCAATCAATAAATTGAAAAGCATGCTTACATGCCTCTAATTATGCGACCACCCAAGTGGGATATATCATTTGAGCTTATGTGCGACACGAGTGATTACGCGGTCGGCGTAGTGCTCGGTCAAATGTAGGACAAGAGACCAAATGTGATATACTAAGCTAGCAAAACCCTTAACGAGGCACAAATGAATTATACCAACACTGAAAAGGAATTGCTAGCAGTAGTATTTGCATTGGATAAATTCCAGTCCTATATTATTGGTTCACCTCCAGGAGTCTATACTTATCCCTTTGCTTTGAAGTATTTGTTGTCTAAGAAGGATGCAAAATCGAGACTCATTAGATGGATTCTCCTCCTACAAGAATTTAATTTGATGATCCAAGACAAGAAAGGAGTTGAGAATGTGGTGGCAGACCATTTATCCCGACTTGTAGCGCAAGAGGCCAATGAGAATATTTCTATCCCTGATTCTTTTCTTGATGAAAATTTACTTTGATTCATTTTGTTTGTCCCTAGTATGCTGACATATGTAATTATTTTGCAATGGGACAAATCCCATTGCATTGGAGCATGTAGGATCGAAGAAGATTTGTGGCAGATGTGAAATACTTCTACTTTGACAACATGTACCTGTTCAAGTACTGCTCTAACCAAGTCATGCGGAGATGCATACCAAAAATGAGTAGCGGTATGTCGTATCATTTTTCCACTCAAAAGCATGAGGTGGTCACTTCGATGCGAAGAAGACTTCAGTGAACATTCTACAATCAGTTTTTTATTGACCCTCGCTCAACAAAGACTATGTTTCATTTTGTAAAGAATACGATATATGCCAAAGACTGGGTAGTGTGACCAGAAGGAATATGATGCCCCTCTCTCCTGTACTTCTCATTAAAATATTTGATTGTTGGGGCATTGAATTTATGTGCCCCTTTCCTTTGTCGTTTGGTTTCCTATACATTCTACTAGCAATGGACTACGTGTTCAAATGGGTGAAGGCTATCCCAACCAAGACCAATGACTTCCAGGTCGTGGTCAATTTCTTAAAAGAGAACATCTTCTCGAGGTTTGGGATGCCTCGTGCTATGATAAGCGACGGTGGATATCATTTCTGTAATAAGCCATTTGCTTCTTTGATGCATAAATATGGCGTCACACATAAGGATGGCCTCTATCTTGTCAATGTGGTCTATCCTAATGGAGTTGTGGGAGTCACGAACCCCGAAGATGGTAGGACATTCAAGTTCAATGACCCAAGAATTAAGACATTCTTCGTGAGTTTTGAAGGACAGGGAGTGGAGGAGGATTTGATGGATCCGGTTTACCCAGAATTGATAGAGGATTGATTTTTCTTATGGTTTTTAGTGTACAATTGCTTTTATTTTCTTTATCTATTTAGTTTTACTTACTTTAAATTCGTGCATAGAGTTGTTTTCATTAGTTGCAGATGTTGGTGTTTTGTCAAAAGCTCAAATGCGAGGTGTACTCTAACCATAATCTTCTTTTTACAGTCCTTCATTGCATATCATATCTTTTTTGTTGCATTAAGGACAATGCATGAATCAAGTTGGGCGGTGAGGTGCACTAGTTGTATGTTACTCCAATGTTTCTAGGAATTTTTTGTTGTTAGTACAAAATGTTTGTGGTGAAAAGTCACCTTTCACATATCATATAGATTTTTGTTCACAATAGTTGCAAATTATGTGAAAATTTTGAAAAAATTGCAGAAAATATCTGAATGTTGTTCTGTATTCCCTTATTAAGATGTTGTGGGTTGTTGACATGTTGATCTTTATGTTTAATTATGAATATATGAGCACATTATTGAAGTTCATCCTATGCTTGAGTATAACTTAGGTATATGCTTTTGAACTCACCAATATGCACACTTGGAATGTGCAATTTCATCAATATACAATTGAGCTCACATTTTAGTGCTTGACTTGAATAGTGGAGATTAGTAACAACATATGAAAGTTTTAGTGTCAATCCTTGTTTGGGGGGAGCTTGCATTACTCAAGGAACAACTCCTCAATTTTCAAATTTGTTCAATAATCTCAGTATGCCTATTTTAGTTAGTTGCTTTTGTGTAGTTTATATACTTGTCTTGAAATGCACAATGCTCCCCCATGCTTATCTAGAGGTGATCTTAGGCCATTTTTGAATATTTTGAGCCTTTGCCCTTTTTCTTGTAAAAATATTATCCCTAGTGTCCTGATTGAGCCTTAACTGAAATTCATTTCTATGCCACATATTTGAGCAAGCCTGTGCTAAACGATAAAAATTTACCTCAACTTGGTTGTTCCTAAAGCAGAATATGAGTGATCTAAAAGAAACGGATGTATGATGTGGAAATCGAACAAAAGGGATGAATGATGTTGAAACTCAAAAGAGTTGAACGGAAAAGAATGGTAAATCCAAGAAAAAGAGAAAAAAGGGTGTGAGGGAAAAAAGAATGACAAAAAGAAAAGGAAAATGTTAAGGAAAAGAAAGAAAAAGAACAAAGAGTTATGTGATGGTGTTCAACTGAAAATACCATGAAAATGGAGATGTTTTTGAAATAAAAATCATTCATTCAGAACAACCCTCTTTATTATCCTTTACTCTCCCTTTCTTGTAACTCAATATCACCCCCAAAGCCCCATTATAACCCTTGAAGCCCTGAATGATCTAGAAAAGCATGAGAGATGCATACTTTTGAAGAAAAAGAGTAGTTGATTCACTAGATAATGCCCTAGCATTCCTTTCATGAGATGTAACACCCCGCATTTTCTTTTATATATGTATATAGATATATGGTAGATAATTGTTGTAAAAATGAGGATATGTATAATGATGTAAGAATGAATCACATAGGTTAAAACATTAGAAATGAATAATTGGGAGACAAATGATTTTGGGAAGTTTAAGTTTCAAAGGCGTTTGAGATTTGAAATAGTTATTAGATAAGTTTTTAAATATTTTTAGGTCAAAATAATGTTTCCATTGAATCCGGAAGGTCGAAAAACCTTTGGAGAGGTAATATGAGGTGCATTGGAAGCTTGGAAGTACTCCGGAATAAAAACACAAATTCCGTATGTCTATCCTTAGTATAAAATACACAAATTGGGTATAAAATATTTTAGACACCTCTTAGTATTTTTCTCATAAATATCTATCCTTATGTCCAATTGATCTGAAATTTTTACAATAGATATTAGATATCTAGGGCTACAAAAGTGTATCTCATGAAAATTTTCCAATTCGACCTCTAAATGGGTCAAAAATGCCCTCGAAATCGGACCAAAAATCTGGCAGTCGAGTGTACCGGTACGCCGCACTCCAGAGGCTTCCTTGTACCGGTACGCCCGTTAAAGACCTCACTGTTCAGGGTCGCGATCTAGGTCACATTTTTGGGCGTATAAATACTTTAGGTCACCTCCTTATTCGTCCATACACCATTCTAAACCCTACATAGCTTGGGAGAGAAAGAGAGGAAGATCAAAACACATAGATCAAGATAGATTTACACCCCATAGAAATCAAAACCGAAATTTCTCAAGAATACCATTCTTCTCCTCTCTTCTTCTACACCTTTACCCACACCTCTTGAAACCCTAAGAGAAGACAAGAAGGAGATCTTTGGAGCTTGGGTCAGCTTAAAACTCTTGGATTCAAGGTAGGGGATTTTCTTCCATTCACTTACATTAAGGCTAGGATATTATACATGTAGTATTTTCACTCTTATTCTTATATATATGATATGAAATTCATGATTATTGATATCCTTGCAATAAATGCCATGTTTTGAACATTATGATGGTTGGGTAACTATTCAATTTCTCTTTTTCATTTTCCAACCTTGGTTTTAAGAAAAATGGATTTTTCTCTATATTTTTCCTTTGTTCTCACTTTCAAAAACTTAGTGTTTGTTATTATATAACAAAATGATGTTATTATGATCTCTCGTGCATTTTCCTTCATTATGCTATGGCATATTATATGAGGAATTGTGAAATTTGATAATTCCTTGAAATGGTTGTGAGTTGAGTATATTTGGTTTCCTCATTTGTATGGCTGTTGTGATGGACTTGGATTGCCTTCAAGAGATGCCGTAGAGTGTTAGAGGTTAGTCTATCCCATTGGGGGTGAGATGGTTTCCTAGCACTTGTAGTGGGTTGTCATTTGGTAATGAAACCACTATCGTTCACTAGAGTTCGAACGAGGGATAGTATACTTTTCCTAGGAAGGGGCTCGTCACTGCCATTGGGATGGTAAACGCCCTTTTCTAAAGTGCTTGTGATTGTGATAGTGATTGGTGGACTAGGTATAATCGTTGGGTAGATTCATGAGAAGTAATCAACATACATAATACGGGGATGAACCAATATGCATGGGATTGTGAGTGGGTCGTTCTTGCCGGTGCATTGGTATGAGACAATGCATCGGAAGGCGCCCTTCTTAAAGGACTTAAAGTTTGAAATGATTATTATTGCAAAAATTTATTTTATTCTTTCCCGTTGATTGTTGCTACCGATTAAACTTGAGATCTATTTAAAATGTCCTGCTTTCCTTCAAAAATTTATATATGATATTTGCGAAATGAGACCAACCGAATTTTAAATGTTTTCTAAATTTTGTTTGGGTTTGGGAGAAATTTTCTACAGAGCTTTGTGCTCACCCCCTACAGTTGAACCTTTTTCAGATGTCGGGCCAGATGATGTACTCGGTGCTAACGAGTCGTACCTTGGGGAGGCTTCACAAGAGGGATATCTAGAGATGTCGTTTATTTTATTTTATTTTTTTGTTCTGGACTAGAATATTATTTTTGAAACACTGTATAGTCTAGATTTCTTTTGTAATTTTCGCTGCGCTATAATAGTAAATTTTCATTGGGAATGTAAAGGCCAAAGATGGCATATTCTTTTGGGATATTGTTGTAAATGTTATGAATTATGGTTATGAAGTCTTCTTTTTTGATGGTTTATCTTAGTGCTCTCATGGTATGAATGGTTATTGAATGTAATGCCGTCCAGGGTGTATTTTGGGGCGTTACATGAAATTATGCCAAGGTTGTTTCATTTTTCATGCATGAACTTCATTTTTGGATTATATGTGAGCATAATTTGTTTTGTGCACAAGATTCTATCTCACATATAAACTTGGAGAGCATGCAAGGATAATGAGAGTGTAATTCATTATTAAGAGACACCCTTGGTGAGGTTGCATCGAAGATTAGTTTGGATAGCCAAGTGAATGTGAATTCCATTATATAAATTCCTAAATTACATGTCCATTGCATGCACACACGAGTTTGAAAATGAATGTATAGGTGCATTTTCTAGACTAGCATTTAAAGATGTGGTGTTGCTCATGTGTGCTTGGTTCGATCAATGGATTGACGTGTTAGGTAGCCCTGTGCTTAAAGGAAGAGGGAATATTGCTCAACTATTGACATTTGATAAATCTTAGGAATACCATTGCTACTTGAATTTATGTTTTTCAATTTCGGTATTCATTTTTTATAGTTTAAACTTGAAATTCATGTTTTGTAGCTTCAAAACATCAAAATTTTAAATCATGTAGCAATTTTGGGAATGACTTTGGGCATGATCATTCTATTGTGATTCATATGTGTGGTTCAAGTTTTTGGTAAGTTAGATGTTTTAGGTAGGGTATTAAGATGTGTTGGAGTTGATGAAGAATGGATTGGATGTGATTTTTTGAACAAAGGATTAGTTTTGCAGCAAAGGGAAAACCTTCCAGGAGGTTTTGATCAACCTTCTGGAAAGTTTTGCATATTGAAATTTTTGTCTCAGGCAGTAAGCAAAACCTTCCAGAAGGTTTTGCCTTAAAAACTAAAAACGAGGGTTTTAAGTTCAAAAATTTTGAAAAACCCTTCACATTTCCCATTCATCTTTCGCATCCAACCTCTCTCCTCTCCTCCTACTCTCTTCTAATCTTCAAATCAGTTCCCCCAAATTTCAAATTTCTTACTTTCTCTTGATTAGGTTTGAAATTTAGAGTGTTTTGGCCGAAATTTTCAAGTTTTCTACACAAGCCCTAGGTCCTCATTTTGCCAAAGTTTCTCAAGCCATTTCTTGATCCTTTTCAAATCTCTTGAATCCATTGAAATGGCTGGGATGAATGGGATATCCATGGAGGTTTTTGAGCCTGTGGAGATTTTTTGGTGATGATTTTGACTTTTCTCTGTTTGGGGTATTGTTGATGCTCATGGCCCACACAAAGAGGACGGGCCTGGACTTTCCTCCACCTACAGGCTCTAGCTCTAGAAAGAGGAGTGTAGAGGGTCTAAGTGGTCAAGAGAGAAAGGAGAGACAAACCAAGGCTAAGCATGATGCCCGAAGATAGAGAATAGAGGAGAAGAGGATGTGTCATGAGTTTTACCAAAAGTTGTATATTTTTGGTGAGGATGGCAGTTAGTTGAGGACAAATGTGCAGGGAAAAACATTTGAGGTTACCCCTGACACAATAGTTATAGTGATGGGGTACGAGAGCCCTCCCTTGACTACCCCAATTTACCCACACAATGTGGATGGGGGTAGGATGCTCAATGACAATGTGGCCCTCACCTATGAGGACACGACCATGTTGAAGGGAACAAAGTTGGTTAGGGGCCTCAAGCACTCATAATAGGTAATGAATAAAGTACTTCATTACAATTTGATACCCCGGGGTTCGAAGAAGAACCAGAACATTGAGAAGTTAGCTCTCTTACATGCATTTTATGAGGGGATGGCAATAGATGTGGCGTACATGATTTTTTTGGAGATGCAGGAGTTTGCCCAAGCTACAAAGCCGAAGGTAAATCTCCCCTTTGGCAGCCTCATCACCAAATTGTTCGACCAAACCATGGTAAAGCACTATGCTTATGATGCTCTGCTTCCCCCAGAGACTGGAGTGCTCGGGAAGTCCAACAGTAAAAAGAGGGTTGCCAAGATAGAGAGAGAGACTTAGAGCTCTGAGGCCTGAACCGTCAGCAGTCGGACCATCTTCATCTTCACCTGCACCTGTATCTCCTCTTGTTCCTGCCCCGGCTTGCACCATACCCCTGCGTCTGGATGCTTGGGAGTCCACTATGCATGGACTCTCATTGATGGTTACGAGGCTTTTCCAACACACATTCTCGGGTGAGTCTACCTCCAGAGGACCTCCACCGTAGCCTGCTAGACCATCAACCACAGCTCCAATGCCATAAATGACTGTTGAGGTCGGCGACAATGAAGATAACCAAGAGTCTGAGTCTAAGGAGTCAGATACCGAGGAGGAGGATACATTTGATGAGGGGGATGATTGAAGTTTTTGGATTTTGTTTTTAATTTTGGTTGTACATAGCTAGGGTTTCTTATGTCGGCCAGTAGAAGCATCTTTAGTTTTTGGTCATTTTGTTTTGGAACTTAAACCAATTGTAAAGAAATTTTTTGAAATGCTTAATGAAATACTAGATTTGTCTTGTTTATCATTGTCCAAATCCATTTATGTAATTGCAATATGATGTATGCATTTTGAGTGTTTGAATGTTTGATTAAATAAATGGATTTTGTTCTAAATTGTAGCTTGTGGTTTGAAATAATATTTACTAGGGACTAGAAAATCTTAAGTGAGGGGTGTGATTAGCACAAAACATTGCATATTTTATATGTTAATTTGCCCTTTATACTTGCTTTTGTTGTGAATTTGAAGAGAAAAGCGTTTAATCGCCTCTTTAACATAATTTTGTTCAAATACAGGTAAAAGGATTTCAATGGTTTGATTTAAACCCCATTGAAGTGTTTGAAGTCAATGAAGATAAGGGGATAGCTTAAAGGAAGGTTTGGAGGGGGATGAAACCAAGAAAAATGTAGTTTGGATGAAAACCTTCCGGAATGTTTGGCTAAAAATCTTCAGGAAGGTTTTGTCTTGGATTGCCTATTCACTGCCAAAACCTTCCAAAAATTTGTGCCGACTGGTTTGCTCATTTAACTGTTCCTACATAAATGTTCTGAAATGTTTGTATTGACCTTAAGAAGGTTTTGCCTAGTTTACCCAGACAGCCTATAACTTCTCCAACTCTATCATATAGGGGTCCCACCTACACTTCTCCAACTAGACCTCTGACATCCCTTACACATCTAGAGGCCTCCCCTCACCTTAGCCTGGACTTTGAAGGCCATGGCATCAATGTGGGGGAGAGAGACCTGAGGAGTCAATAGGTAGGTTGTTGTAGCCTGCCCCAAGCCATCATTAGCCCTCTTTTGATTGGAAGCATGTCATACACCTGTGGAGCTCTCTATGGACGAAAATATGTCATTCATTCAGTATTATTCAAGATGTATTACAGATAGAAAGATCAGCTCCAGGGAAGAAGACATAGTTAGAGAGAGAAAGCTTAGATTTTTACATTTCTTCCATCTATTTCACTTGTAATATGTCCCAAGACTCTTGAAAGCTTCTTTTATTGTCTTTATTATCATTTGCTTCTAGTATATTGCATGTTGAGTTGGGTATCTTAGCTTTTACCATTGTTGCATTTAAGTTTTCACTTTCAAGTTCTTCAAATGGGCATTAAATGGACTTTTCTTGCACTAAGTTAAGCTCAAATCTTCATTTACTTGCAATGTGTCTTCATTTCATTTATGTCTTTGCTTTAGATATGAGTAACTAAGTTTATAGTTGGCTAATCCAAGGAAAAATTCCCCTTGGGTATACTACTTCAACTCATTTTCTTTCTTCCTCATAGTGTGCAATGATTCAAATTGACTAGGTTGAGGGTGGACATAGTTGTGAGTTCTTGATACACTATAGGCATTGTCATAGGGTATGTTGGAATCCTCACCTCCATTTTGGTCACGCGCTTTGTACGAATCAATCAAAAATCTAGGCACCATTGGAGGAAGGTCTTGAGTTGATTTGACACTCCCATTGGAATGACCCCTTCAGATTAGCCAACACTTGTTTTCATTTCATTTAAATTAAAATCACAAACTTCACTCACCAAAACTCGAATTCAAAGTTTTTTACACTCTGTTTTTTCAACAAAATCACCTTCAACATGATTCACCTCTTTCCCTTAGGAGATGACATTGGAATACTTTTTAAGAAAAACACGACATTCAAAAGTCCCCTGCGCTTGGGGAGCACTTTTGTTCACACACACACACACTCATTTCATTCTCCACTATTCTGTTGCCCTATTTCTCTCATCATCTCGAGGGAGAGTGACACTCCCCTATTCGTATAAGTCATACACACATTTGATGGTGATGTACGAAGATTAGGGAATACAATGGAAATCATCAAGCACGCGTCCAGATGCACCGGAAAACCATTACTACTCACCCTAGTCCCTAGAGGAGAACTCACATGCAATGGCTCTTCTAAGGTATGGGCCTCTAAGCCCAAATCTCTCACATATGATGCATATATAAATGAATAAGATGCACCAGAGACAAATAATACTCTTGCCCATAAGCGAGAGAGTAGAAATGTGCCTTGAATAATTGACTTATCTACTGGCTGAATCTGAGGAATGATGGCGTAGATACGCTATAGAGTCCCTGAAGTCCCGGCCTGCGAACCCTGTCCACGACTTCGACCTCCACGTCGACCTCGACCAATGACATAGCCCATCTAGCCTAATTGCGGGATTTGCACACATGAAGTAATAGGGGCTTGTGCAACACCCTAGAACTGATACTGGTTTCCCTGGCCCATGGTGGGGTAGGATGGTATGTAGTGAGTCTGTGGCTGTCCCATTAATGAATGGGACTGAGGTGTCCCATAACTCTAAGATCCCTACCTCTTAGGACAATCCCGCCTCACGTGTTCCAGCTGGTGGCATAAATAGACAGTCTTCTAACCTACCTGATAGGTGGTCCTGAAGTTTCACCCACCTTAGAGGGATCAACCTTGGCCTATATAGCCATGGCCCTATCCCTGGTGTCCCTATGGGGTAGTAATCTGTTTTCTCTTCCCCAAACTAGAAGAAAAGGATTGGCCCTCCTTTTTCTTATCCTTACCACCTGACTCCCAAATGCTCCTTATATTGTCAACCTCTCTCTTAATGGCCATGGCTGTCTTGACCATTGAGTCTAAGTCATGTAGGCGGAGACCCACACCCCGAATGGACAACTTCAGCCCATCCTCTAACCTCCTCACTTTAGCCATGTTTTTAGCCACATAATTTTTGGTGAAACTTAGTGAACTTAGCCACATAATCACTATCATGTTCCCTTGCTTCAAATCCAAGAATTCTTGGGCTTTCGCATGTCGAACAGCCGATGGGAAGTACTTGCCATTGAATAGCTCTTGGAACTCTCCCCATGTCATCCTCTCTAGATTCTTTGAGGCCCTTGCCCAATCCCACCACATATAGGTTTCTCCTTCTAGTTGGAATTCAGGTAGCCTTATCTTAGTGGCATCAGAGGTGATCTGTATAGCCTCCAAGATCTCGTTGACTTGCAGGAACTAATGGTCGACAACCATCGGATATGCCCCTCCCAAGAAAGTTAAAGGCTTGTGTGCCTTGCCTCCTTGGCCCACATTGGTGCTAGCCTGTACAACGGTAGCCGCCATAGTACCAATAGCCTCCCTGAAGACTTGTGGGTCAAAGGTCAGTGATGGTTGGTTGTCATTTCGCCCACCGCCTTGGCCACAACCTCTTCCTTTATTTGCCATCTACACAAATGTCAAATAGCAACAGAGCATTTACTTAGTATCCCAAAACAGGGGTCAAAGTTAAACATTTGAGATTTCTCTCATTGTCTCACTAGTAGAGTGTGTGCCAGCACTAGTAGCCATTTACACCCTAAACCATCTCATTCATTCTTTTTCCAACCCCCAAGGTTATGTTCTCTAACCCTAGTGTCTCTTTTCCACATACATTTAACCATGCATATTCTTCACATTACATATAACAAATAACATGTAGCATTTAAAGCACATAACAAGTAATATGCAATGAATGCAATGGTCTAAACCAATGCCCCATGTAGCCCTAGGTGAATCGTATACTTAAGCTATGATACCAAGCTGTGACACCCCAAACACTAAAGATCCTTAATTTAACAAAATTCGGGCTGAGTCTACTTTTTATGGGGAGCTCAACCCAAAACACTACCTCTGTCATATACAATCACATAACCCATCCGAGGTCTAATATACAACATTGACCATTCCGGGTTCATTTATCCATACTCATATAACAACATTTAATCACATGACCCATCTGTGGTCCAATATAAATCAAACATAATTGATACAAGTTCAAATTGCAATTCTTTTTCATACATACCAAAATGGGATTTTCACCAAAGTTATACAAAATGAGTCATAAAAGCCACAAGTCGGCCTTCTTCATCCATGAGGCCACAAGTACGAGCCATCCATCGGTGTATAACCCGTACCTGAAATATTTTTCCATAAATGGTGAGCCAGGCTTAATAGGGTATCTCCTAAAGAGGTCACTCCCCAACCTAAGTGCAAATGAAATGTTCACATGCAACATTCAACAAGCCATAAATCATTCCAATCAAGAATATGAAATTCAATGTTAGCAATCACCATGCCATGCCATGAAATGAGGTAAGACTCAGTGTTACACTCCAACACGAACCCTTTTCGGCTCCCACAACACAACGCAATGTCAATTTGTATAAATCTGCCATTTATGTTACACATCACATGACCATTATAAATCTCGGGTCTTTCTTGGGGTGGGTATTCATGGACTTACATCAAAAGTCACCCAACCCACACAGAATTCATGGGCTTCCACCAAGGGTTCTACATACACCCATACACTTTATGGGCTGAACCAAGAGAGTGTATATCCCAATCACTGGGTCTTGCGCCCAAGGAAATTTTCTAGTCTTTCTTGCTAACCCTAACCCTATTTTCAATGCAAACCATGTGACTCAGTCGAACCTCGGCCCAACTATCCCAAACCTTTGAATCATCCACCAATAATGGTGTTTGATCAACTACGCACACACACCCACACTCATGACTCATGCCCATGACTGTGTTGTCTCCATGCAAATCTAATGTAATGTGTAATTGTAACCCCAATGTCATTTCAATATGTACGAGTGACATATGAAACATTTAACCACATATTTACATATTTCATGAAAATTTATATCAAAAACATATAATTACCATATTTCATCACAATATGAATATGTCAACAAACATATATCAACATATCAACAACAATGCCCAAACTTGTTATCTCATAATCTCATGCAATTAACATACTTTATTTCACATAGGCATTTTATCAAACACCTTCATGACATCAAATCATGTAATAACATTAAATGCTCAGATTGATCACATAACTCAAAAAAATATGAATAAGTTATTTTCACTTACCCAATTATCAAAACTTCCAAGAAATCACAAATTAGCAATTTCAAATTACCAATACATACAAGAATTGAGTCTACCCATTTTCATTAAACCAGCTACAATAGGCAAATGTTAAAATACACAAAAAAGCCCACCCATTTCATATATTCATCATAGGTTCGAAAAAACCTAGGTAGAATGAAAACCCTACCTCTTGAAGCGTAAAAGAATGTTGGTAAGCACCAAGAATGCACCCCCAAGCCCAAACCTATATTTCTCCAAAATTCTGTCTCAAAAAATTCAGTGAAATTCGCTCTTTTTGGTGCATAAGCGAAGCCCTCGTCAAGGAGATCCACTTTGATTCTTGGCTCAAGTTGATTTGAGCAACGTAGCTCCGTAGATTATAACGGGAAGCTTTGAAATCTCATTTTTTTCTCTCCTTTCCCTCTATTCTTCCTCACACTTTTACACACTAGATTCAGCAGAGTATTCTGCTAGAAAATCATATTTTTGTTGATATTTATAACCCTTGATGCTTGGTGCACATAACGCCACACACCCCTTTTCCCAGGTTTGTTTTTACTCTAAAACGATTAAATTTTGTACCGGTTCATGCTCAAAATATTTTATATGAACTTTATTTAAATTATTTTCTAACTTTCATAATTTTATTAAAAAATTCATTTTTGGGTTCCCTTAGACCCAACTACCTCGTAAAACGTAAAAAATTTGACTAAATTTCTAGATAAATACAGGTTTTCAACTCGCACTATAGTGATAAATTACCATTTTGCCCTTTTTCTTAAAAAGTTCAAAATTTTCCGCGTTTTACAAAATCCATAACAATTGTAATGATCTCAAGTGTACGGAATATTGTAAATCAATAACAAAAATGAACATGTAAGAAATTAAAGTAATCAATAAATAACTTTGTTGCATCATCCCATATTCTCATGTATGTTGGTTCATCCCCATTCTCATGTGTGTAGGTTACTTCTCAAGAATCTACACAACAATTCTACCTTATTCATCTATCACAACCACACAATTTTAATCATTCTCCACTGGGCCAAATCACAAACTACTTTAGAAAGGGTGTATATCGTCTCCCACAAAATTAACGAATCCTTTCCTAAAAAAGGTATACCATCCCTTGGCCTCGAACCTACATTAAAAATAGTGGTTGTTCTCACAAACAACTATCCACTATAGGTGTTAGGCAACCATTTCACACCCACTGGGATAGAATAACCTCTAACACACAACGGCAACTCTCGAATGCAATTCAAGTCCGTTACACCTAATCCATACTAGAGATGAAACCACAACTTTATGAACAACCATCATAATTTTCATTAACAATTACACAATTCTCAATATACTACAGCAATAAAGAAATTAAAATATGCAAGAGATCATATCAAAAAAAAAAAAACCTTCACAATTCCGATACCAAAATTCTAAGGTTTTGCTAAAAAAATCATAATTTCTCTTAACGAGAACAAGTATTAGATGAAAATATGATTTAATCAAGAATCCATTTAATTTTCACAATCAAGAAAGCATTTGAAAAACTAGGATTTTTGAAATTCAAGAACAAGTATTTCTTGAACCAAAACATGTATTTTGTTCAAAACTACATTTCAAAGATAAAGAAACCAAGAACTCATAATTATTTAGCATACAACTATCAAGAATATTGAAAACATACATATCTAATACCCTAAGTCTCAATGAAGAAACGCAATAAGAATCCCATTACTCAATCCGATGTTTGTGTATAAACCTAGCAAGTTTGATCCGTTCCAACATGAGAATCTCCCTTCAATCTTGTGTTTCTCTAATTCTCTCTTGCTCTCCAAGGTTCTCTAGGGTTATAAATCTGGGAGAGGCATCCTTAGGAATTTATAGGATGATTAAATAGTGTAGTTGGTGAAAACTTGATACCCAAAATCTTGACAGCATATTCGAACGGATCTATTCACATTCAAACAAACACTAGTTTTTACCCAAACTTCCAAGGAAGTTTTGACTTTGTTAGAGGTAGATTTAGGAAATTTTCATTCAAAGAACTTTTGCATCCCTTGAAATCTATTTTCTACTATCCTAAAGTTAGCTCAATCAGAGTTTAGATTAAAAAGTTATGACTGAAATAATTAGGTACTGTCAAATTCCTTCCTACTCAAATCTTCTCAAAAATAGGTTTTAACTCTAGAATACTTCAAAACTTCTAAAACATCTCACACAACATCTTCCAAGGTTTTCAACCTTACAGATTCAATGGAAATATTATGTCTACCTAGAAATATTAACAAAATTACTTAACCACCCTTCTCAAACTTTGAGTTTTTACAATCTTTTAACAACGATTTGAGGTTTCTACAATCTTTTTATTCATTATATGATAAATATTAATATGTTATTATTCTAATTTAATCTAGTAAAGGGTCTTACAAAAAGACCCTTGAATTTTGGGACTCACATCAATAGCTGAATACTTGAGCTATTAGAGGCCAAATCCCACTAAGATTGAATACCCCCATGTCACTTTCGCTGAGAATGACCCCGCTGAGCATGTTAAGGAGTTGTACGAGAACCACGAGGAATTGAAGATCTCTGTGTCCATTTTGATGGCGACTACCATTTGCTCAATAAGTTCCTACACTATAATATTTATCCCAGGGGCCCTGAGAAATAGCTAGGGATGTCAAATGTAATGGTTAAGGATCAATGTCACCTTTATGATTTAGGGTGTGTTGAAATACTATTACACCACAAGCATGCCAAAGGGGAACATGCTCTTTGGTAATATGAATACCCAGATTTTCTTAAAAGCTGGGATGAAGAATTTGGCATCTGACACTAAAAGACATCCTCAGGTAGGCCTTATCAGTAGTGTGGGGAAAAGAAAGAGCTCGATGATGTCAAAGGATAGTAGTTGAAAGAGTAATAGCAAGGACACTTCTCCCACTGTTAGTGAAGTTGCTATAGAGATTGTGCCTACCTCTCGTGCCACAAAGAATCAAAGGATGACCAAGTTAGAGGAATGACTTGATGGTATTAAAAGTGAGGGGAAAACTATGAGGAACGCTCATGAGGAAATTAAGTCAAAGGTGGACGTGTGCTTGGGGATATTAAGGAGGCTATTTAAGCTTACTTTCCCGGGAGAGGCGATTTTAGGGTAGTTGATAGCACCTACTTCAACTTGTACCCCCACTCCTGAACCATGTTCCACTCCCATTTTTGCCACACCTTTCAACATGGTCATGGTGAGCACAACTGAGGAGGAGTCCTCGGAAGAGGAGGAGGGGTGATGATGAGGAGGGGGATGAATCTAACTAACTGATAGACCTACCCTTCTACCTTCCTATTTCTTCTTTCTCTTTTTTTGTTGTTGTTTAGTCAGTGAATTGGTTCAAGTAGAATCTTAGGAATGTTTTTTTGGGTCGTAGTAAATTTATTAGAACAACCTTTGGTAGAAGGCTACTTATTCGAACTATTTTGTGACTTGTTTTATATCATATACCCAAGTATAAGTGGTTGAATTGTAGTTTTCTTGGTTAAGTCCATGATCGATCCCCGAAGATTTTTTAATAATTCAAATTTAAAATAAAATAAGTAAAGTTGTCGTTAAAGCAACAAAATATAAGATAGCTTGTGATGTGAGCTTAGATTGATAACTCGTCTAATTAAATAAAATGAGTTGACAGATTGTTAAAAGACAGTAATATGAAAAGTACACTTCATTTTAAGGATCTCATATGTTTTATATTGGTTAAGTACTGGAAATGTCATCTTACAACAATTAACTTTTCCTATCACTTGGAAATTCAACTGGTAGATCTGATGTATATTAAACCACAACACAAGTACTTCCTAGGTTAGCTAGTAGGTATGTGCATATAAACCATAATACAACAACTTCTTAGATTAGCTGGTAGGTATATGCAACAATTGACTAATTCAAGTAAACCATAAGGACAAGCTATTCAAGAGGAATACTTGAATTACTCAATTTGTAGTTTTATGTATCAATTAACTAACCTCGGTGAACCAGAAGGTCAAGCCATTCAAGTGAAACACCGTAGGTGTTCAACCGATAGGTTAATGATTCATTGATGAGATAATTCCGAGCTACGTACTGATCAATCGACTTTTACGTAACACCCAATTACGTATATCACTATATCATGCATGAAGTACATAATAGTAGATAGCATGGCATAGAATATTAAGTACTTCTCGGTGTTCATAACCATGAGCATATTATAAATATAACCATTCATCGTTAAGGGAGGTATATATCAATAAAGCATAATTCCACATTAGCATTTTCATAATTTAATCAATATTATACATATGTTTACCCCTCACTGAAGGGTATAAGTAAACTTCTCGCACTTCATTGCTATAAAAAATCAAGAAGTGTGGGTAATTTTCATTATAATACTAAATAAAATACAAACACTAACACTTCTTTCGTGAGGAATAATTGAAAGACAACCACCCTTAATATTAGTTAAGACACAAAGAAAGTGGAAGTTCAACTTTCGAAGTAGAAAGACATAACATAAATGTAGAAATAACAAAGTTTTGGTTGGAGAGTAGGTCTAACCGAATTTTTGAAAATTTCTATGACTTTCCCTCTTTTTCACCCTATTCTTTCTCTTGAATTCTTTTAGGAACTCCCAAGATCTCCACATGCTCTCAGTTGAAGAAGATGAAGAGTCATATATATAGGCAAAAATGGAAGCAGGAGGTGGAGGATAGTGTGGCACCGCTTGGGATGACCGTTCGGACGCCACTACCACCGTCCAAACAGTGCTGGCTTGTTGGATTTTTGGTGCTGATCTTCTCTTTATTCTTGTGGTTTCTTGATTATATTACACTTGCCTCCCTTGTTAGTTTAGGCTTTAACAGATTGCTCCTCATACTTTAAGGCAATTCTATACAAAACCCAAAAATTTCAAACATTATACATGACTTGATCCGAAATGTGTACACCCAAGTGCAGGCAGTCAAGTTTTAGTAATAATCTGGTTTGAGTCCGGAGTCGAATCCACAAGGAACTTGTTGTGTTGGTGTTTCAAAGTAAGTAGTGGTGGAGGCCAATTGATTGTAACCTTTGAGATTTAAAGTTTATGGGATGTGGGTGGTTTCCTGAACAAAATATTGAATTCTTTTCAAGAAGGTTTTCTAGACAAAATATAAGATTAATTTAAATGGAAGAAAAGTCACTCTTTAGTTCGAGGATCAGGACATGTAGTCAATTATTCGGTTTATTATATTTGTGCTTGATAACTCATTTAACTCTCATGTCAACAACAAGTTAATCGGAAGATAAAGATGGATTGTGATTCCATTCTTTACATGAAGCACAATAATGGGGATGGTTAAAGGGTAGTCATGAAGATCTAGTCGGGGTACTTGCCTTGAAACGAGAAGTCTTTCCATGTAGGAGTCATCCATGTCATAGAAAAACTCTCGATTATACAAAGTACTTTAGCTTTGCTAGATGCAATCAATCATCCAATAAGCAAGGAGATATAAACGTTAAGCATTAGAACAAAACATAAATATAACTTTCGGATAATTTATGCATGTCCTTCACCTCTTACTAAAGAGTGAATGAGAAACTACTCACTTTTCATGACTTTGGTAAAGCTAGAAAAGTGAATGATACTCATCCCACCAAGTAGAGGAACTTTGAAGTTGATCTTCAACAAAGAATTAGTGAATCACGTTCCACCCTTCTCGGCTTTACTAAAGCTCTAGAAAATTAGGAGTTTCACTCCTCTAAGAAGAGGATGCTCAAGCTATGGAAGTGAAAGAAAGTAAAAGAAAGGTAGATCTTCAACAAAGAATAAGTGAATCACATTCCACCCTTCACGGCTTTGGTAAAGCTCTAGAAAAGTGAAAGAGTTTCACTCCTCTAAGAAGAAGATGCTCAAGCCATGAAAGTGAAAGAAAGTAAGAGAAAGATAATTATTGTTGGTGGGTTACTTCCACTACCACAAATGAAGTTATCTCTCTTCATATATGTAAATGAAAGAAAGTGCAACAAAGATTATAAGTAAATAAAGGAACTAGAACATAAATGTAAAGACTTGAAGTAAATAAAGGAACTAGAACATAAATGTAAAGACTTGAAGTAAATAAGGAACTAGAACATAAATATAAAGACTTGAAGTAAATAAAGGGAACTACAATGTATGAAAAGACTACAAGTTATCAAGAAGCTCTTGGATTTTCTACTAGCTCTAGCTCTAGCTCTTCTCCAAGCTCCCAAAATGGGAGTATTTATAGACAAGGAAAAGGGGGGTAAAACAAGGAGGTGAAAAGTACTGCTGTCCAAGTTCAACAACTAATCTATAGGCAGTCTGTATGATCATTCGAACATTGGATGGATGTTCAAATGTGGAACAAAAGTTTTCAGTCTTCACTGCAACACGCCATGTCTCATCAGTGTACTCTTGTCACAGATCACAGGGACGTTCGAACGTTATGTGGTACTATTCTTCAAACGTTGTACTGCAGGCACTGCATTTCAAAGTCTAGATCTTCTTCACTGCAACGCGCCATGGCTTCAGTCTAGTTTTGTCAGCGTACCAGTGGGCGTTCGAACGTGAGATGGCGTTCGAACGTTGGTCCTTTGTTCCTCAGGACTTTGGCTCTTGTCTGTAACATATTCTATCTTAGTGGCTTGGCTCTTATGGGTATTCGAAGGTTAAATGGCGTTCAAATGTGACTTCTTTGTTCCAAGCTTTTCGAATTTGTTCCCTAATGTGTTGGTGTTATATCATATTGTGATATTGAGTCCTTGTTCACTTTAGGATCTAAAACATTATCACTTGAACTCCATCAAAGTATAATTAGCCCAAAAAGGGCACAATATTCTGCTATATTTGAGTACTAATCAATACACTTAAAACCCTAACTTACGTACAAACCACAAATTATAATTGTTAATTGTTTTATCATACATAATTCACTTATTTAATTAACTTAATTTACATACTAATTAGGGTTAATCAGCTACTATGATTTTACTCTTTTGGTACATAAAGTACATAGTAGATATATAAATGAAGACTTTTGATTCCATTGGTATGTCATTTATTCTCTAAGTATATGCATTTCAATTTGATGATATTGACTATGTGATTTGGTTTTGCAGTGGAATTCATAGTATAATGGTAAAAAAAAAATATGTTTCTTTACCATTTTGCCAAGGCACTAACAAAATCTAGGTTGAAAGGTGTGGTAAGAGCATGACATTACATATTATAGGCCTCATAATCATTCATCTTAGTCATGCTAATCATTTAATTCCTTTGTTTTAGTTGAATTTTGTATTTTGTAGGGAATTTGTGTATTTGTAGTTGAATTGGTGTAAGAACATAGAAATACACATATTGCAATGCCATAAAGGACTTATAGGATGAGCCAAAAGGTCCAAGGTGAAGCCAAGACCACTATAAGATGAATTGAGAAAAAGACCCTTACTACTGGTAGGTCTTCTAACGGTACAATAAAGGCCATAAATTGGTTCTACCAGTAGGTTAGTACTTCCTATTGGTAGGTTGAAGATAGATAAGGGTTTAAAGAGTAGAAGAGTAAGGCAACCAGTAGGACAACAATGATGGTCCTATCGGTATGTCATTTTCTACTTCCTACCAGTAGGTTCCTATAATTTCATTAATCAAGACTCCTAAAGAAGGCAATATGTTGAATATTTCAAGGGCCATGATTTGTGGATAGAAATGATAATTTTTTGCACATGACCTCTGATAAATACCCAAGTCTAGCAAGAGAAGGGGGATCAATTCCATTGTTTAATTCACCATTCTTCTCTTTTCTCAATCCTAGGGTTTTAGATTTTCTTCTTCTTTTGAGCTGTCTTCATTGTTTTAGTTTGAAAGCATTGTCTCAATTCAAGCATTAAATTCTTGCAACATAATTACTCTTGTTTCTTTCTTGCAAATGATTTACAGTCATTGCAATTTCATTACAAGGTATTTACTTTTCTTTTAATTTCAATTCTCTTCTTTTTATTTCATTTACAATGATTCTTTCTTCAATTACTTTCAATTTTAATTCTGTCATAAGTGAGTAATCATTCACTAGTTTGATCGTATGAAGTAGTCTCATTCGTGAATTGGGAGTTTTGACTTAAAACTAGGGCTTGTCTACTGTTGAATTATTTGGGTTAATTGAATGGTTTAAAGGGAAGGTGTTATCAAAGTGTATATCTTCATGCTTACCCGTCGAAAACTAAGACTTTGCATGAGTAATTCTTGTAATCACTACAATAGAAGTTACTTCCCTTTAACCAATTCAATTGTCTTAAGTACAAATTGTTACTTATAATTGGGTGTTAAACTGTTAATAAATGACTTGTATGCTAAGTATTAGATGGAGTATTGATTTGAGTTTGTCTTCTGCATAAACTCTTGGACATCTTCTTCACATGGAAGACCATTGGCTTAATATACTAATTGAGGCTACTTGGAATAAGTTGAAAAGTCCTACACGTGATAGACCTTTTTTTTTTAATAGTTGTTTTTATTGTTTATACTTTGTAGACAGAATGCCCAAGTTGTATTGGATTTGTCTTCTTTTCCAGTAGCATTATCAAGGTGTTGTATTGGACCTTCTTCAGCAACTCGATAAAACCACGACATCTAGGGTGATAAAATTGGGATTTCACTCTATCTTGTTTCGGGTCCTCTTCAGGAAAATTAATCTTGGTCGAGAAAGGATATTTTGGGCACTATTTATTTATTATAATAGTATGATAAAGTTGTGATGCTCTCTTTGGTTGCTTTTGTTCATCGAGAACGGACTTTGTAATCTCCAACCTTTCAATAGTGTAATTTTTCCTCTGTATAAACGAATATCTACTACTTGAGTGTGTTTGACCACTATCTCATGCGAGTTATTAAGTCTGAGTCAAAATGCATATTCATGGTGAGTTGATCTCTATCGATCAACAAGTTCTTTTCTTTAATTGTTATTTCTTTAAGTGATCAATTTCTCAACCAAACTCTCAAAATTCAAGGTTTTCATTTCCTTTTAACCATCACCACTTGAACCATTTGTTTTCTTTGAGGAGAGGACCTCGGTAATCAACTGAGTTACAGAAATGATACCCATTTTTATGCTTCAAAACTCCTCGATAACTTAATTAACTCTAAATTGTAAACATCAATTGCTCCATTTCCGAGGAAACATTTTTTGATTCAAATATGATTCAGAGGTTGCCAAGGTAAGTCTTGTGATTAAATTCACGAGCTCAGGTGCATTTTTTATGGTATTTTACATTTAATTGGTCGTTTATTTCGTGTTTTTGTGCATAGGTTGTTTTTATTTATTTATTTTTATTTTGTATGTGGGTAGGATACATATTGCATAATACACTTGTAAGAAGTGAACCCACATGTAGGGAATTAACAATGAGAATCCATAGAACGTGTGGAACTAGGGGCACAACTTTCCCTTAGCACCCTTCGGACCTAATAATGGAAATGTTGAAGATAATCTCCCACCGGTTCTTCCTACGAGAATGATGAGATATTATCTTCAATATACTCGCTCTTCTACACCCTCATGCATACTTTTATCGATGCAAGCACAATTTTATTGTAATACCTAGGATACTCCAACTACTTCCCCAATTCCATGGCGTGGAGAGAGAAAACTCTACCTCCTTATCAAGGAGTTCTCTCTCTCCACATCCAAGAGTTTAAGGAGGTAGTTATCACATTTCTTGAGCAATATATACACAAAAAAGTACGAAGAATGAAACTATTCCTGTTCTCATTGAAAGACAAGTCTAAAACTTGGCTCAACTCTCTAAAGTCTCGAACTATGGCTACTTGGGTTGATTTTCAAAAAGAGTTCCTTAAGAAATTCTTCCAAGTTCACAGAACAACTACTTTGAAAAAGCCAGTGCAAAAACTTTTTGAAAAATCCTACGAACAATTCTATGACTACTAGGAGAGGTTCAAGGATCTCTTGAATTCTATATCACATCATGGCTTTGAACCATGTCATTCGGTGAGTTTCTTTTACAAAGGAATCACACCAGCTCATCACCAATTCCTCGACATGATATGTAATGATGAGCTTTTTAGTAAGGAGCCCAAGGAAGCATTAGACTATTTTGATAGTTTAGCATAGAATATCCAATCAGGGAATATTTTTTTATCCTAATGAAAGATCGAAGATGCCTACTCCATCCCAGTCTATTGGGGATGGAAAATATGCTTTGAGAGGGCAAGATCATTGTTAGGAAAGATTACTCATTTGTCTAGGAAAGTAGAGAACTTAAAGGTGAGGAAGGTGAACAAGGTGGTAAGTGTGCCTCAAGAGGAACCTTGTTCTTTATGCGAGTAATTTGGGCATTCACCATTCTTCTATTTTCTCATTCCTAGGGTTTTAGATTTTATTCTTCTTTCAAGCTTTCTTCACTATTTTACTTTAAAAGCATTGTTTTAATTCAAGCATTAAATTCTTGCAACACAATTACTGTTGGTTCTTTCTTGCAAATGATTTACATTCATTTTAATTTCATTACAAGGTATTCAATTTTCTTGCAATTTGAATTCTTGTCTTTTTTCTTTCATTTACAATGATGCTTTCTTTAATTGCTTTCAATTTTAATTCATTCATGAGTGAGTAGTCATTCACCAATTTTATCAGATGACGTAGCCTCATCCACGAATTGAGGTTTCGAATCAAGACTAGGGCTTGTCTACTATTAATTTATTTGGTTTAATTAAATGGTTTAAAGTGAAGGTGTTATCAAACTGTATATTTTCTTGGTTACCCATCAACAACTAAGACTTGGCACAGGTAATTCTTGTAATCACTACAATCGAAGTGATGTCCCTTTAACCAATTGAACTGTCTTGAGTACAAATTTGTTATTTACAAATTGGGTGTTAAATCAATATCTACTGCGCGAGTGCGTTTGACCACAATCTCAAGTGAGTTATAGAGTTGAGGCAAAATGCCTATTCACGGTGAGGTGATCTCTACTGATCAACCAATTCTTTTATTTAATTATTATTTCTTTAAGTGATTAATTTCTCAACCAAACTCTCAAAATTCAAGGTTTTCATTTTCTTTGGACCATCACCTCTTAAACTATTCATTTTCCTTGAGGAGACGACCTCGGTAATTGATCGAGTTGCAAAAATGATGCCATTTCTTGTGCTTAGGAATTCCTCAATAATTAATCAACTCTAAGGAGCAAGCAATTGTAAAGTTTGAACTTTGAAGACATTTAATGATTGAGTCAATTGAGTGTTGAAACTCATTTGAATTTATATAAACTGGTCCAGAGTGTCCTCAAGGCTCCTCTTGTGTGGTGGTTTGTATGGTGGATATGCATGAGGGCCTTTAGCTGCTGCTGGTGGTACTTGTTGTTGGTGGTTAACAAGAGACTGGTGTTTGTTTCTCTAACTATAGTTTGGGTGGTTGTACCACCCAAGATTATAAGGCTTAGAATAGAGGTTGGATTAAGGCTTTTCAAAATTAGAGATTGCATTGGATTGCTCCAACAAAACCTTATTGAATGTTGTTATGGTTGGACATTCCCTAGTAGGATGTCATAACAACACACAAATTCCACATACATACTCTGTGGGAGGCTCAATAGCCACTTCATTTAGCTTCCTCATTTCTAGGGCTTCCAACTTACAAGACAAGGTAGCCATCTTAGCCCTAAGGTTCATCATCTTCTTTTAAAAATACTTTCCTCCATGTGAAAGTCCCATATTTGAGAACTCTCAGAAATGGTATCAAAGAATTCAAAAGCCTCATTTGGAATTTTTCCCACGAACTCTCTTTGGGCCATCATTTCTATAAATTGTCGTAAACGTGAAGGGAGAGCATCATAGAAAAAATCAACTAAGGTCAAACTCTCAAATACGTGGTGGTGGCAAGTTTGGAGGCAATCCTTATATCTCTCCTAACATTGGTAAAAGATTTCTGACTCTTTAATAGAAAATTTCATGATTTGTATTTTGAGTGCATTAGTGTAGTGTGGAGGGAAAAACCTTTTGAAAAATTCAGTTTCCAATACTTGCCAACTTGGTATGGATTTGGGAATTCAAATAATATAGCCATTGTTTAGCTTTGTACTTCAGAGAGAAAGAAAAAGTTTCAACTAGGCTATTTCTAAGTTGTCTTGGAATGTCCCACATACCTTCTCGAATTCTTTCATATGTAAATATGAATTTTCTTATTTGAGGCCATGAAATGGAGGTAGTAATTAGACAGTACCAAACTTCACATTGAAGTTAGATGTATTTGCAAGGAATACGAAACAAGAGGGGACATTATTCCATGTAGGATGTAAGTATTCCCTCATAGTTTGCACATTAGGGACTACCTCCTCATCTCTCTAATTACTAGCCATAAAGTTATGAAAACAACATGTGATTGATCAAAGTGTTGAAGGATTGGATTGATTTACAGACCCAACTGACTCAATAGACATAAAAAGAAATCAATGTAGGTAAAGTGTAGTAAACAATAGTATATACAAAAGAATTAAGGTCTCTTCGCTTTTATTCCTAAAGACCGTAGTTCCTCAGCAACGACACCAAAAAATTTACTTGGCTAAAGATATGTATGTCCAATATAAGCAGTCAAGTTGTAGTAATAAATTGGTTAGGTCCAAGTCCAATCCATAGAGAACTAGTGTTTGTATTTTAAATAAATGATCAACTGAGACAAAGGTGAAGGAAAAATTTCAAAATGATTGGTTTTGAAGAGTTATGTGCTAGAGAAAATGTAAAGTTCTAAACAATAAAGAAGAAGTCACTATTTAACTCGGGCATCCGAAAATGTGCATGAGTGGTTTAGTGCAATATTTGTGCAATAGTGAGAACTCAGTTAACCTCTGTATTAACAGCAAGTTAGCCGAAAGATGATTGATTTTATGTTAAAGAGCTTAGCTATGACATTATGCATAAAGTTATAAACATTGAACATGCTACGATATAACATGTCTATAACCTATCAAACACTCTAACAAAATGTCCAGCTTGAAAAGTTAATCAACCATATGGTTAAGAACTATTAAAATGAAGATTAACAGATTGTCATAAAGACCTAGCTCAAGTACTTGAAGGGAATTATAAGCATCGCCTATAGCAATACTCAACTTGTCTATAGGTGATCAAACAATTGTACAATGTACATTAGCTTGCAAGATACATTCAATTATTCAAAAGTTAGATGAAACAATTCAGCGTAGTAGAAATTACACAAATATATATTCCAAACAATACAATACAAATACATTACCCTTCACTAAAGAGTGCATGAGACTACACTAACTTCATGGCCACAAGTAAGGTAGGAAAGTGAGAGAATCTCATCCCTCCAAGTAAAGAGAACTTAATATTACAAAATTTAAACACAAAATCTTTCTTCACTAAAGACTGAATGAAATAATACTCACCCTTCATGACCTCAAAAGAAGATACAAAAGTTAGAGAAGTTCATCCCTCCAATTGAAAGAGATAGAAATTATAAGAGATAAATACAATCCTTCTTTCTTTGCTAAAGAAAGAATGAAATACTACTCAACATTCAATGCTTAAAGGAAGCTAGAAAAGTGAGAGAAGTTTATCCTTCTAAATAAAAAAGATAGCTTAAGAAATGTAGAAGCTAAGAATTACAAACATTACAAAGTTTAGAAAGAATTGGAAGAGAAATGCTAGTAAACCCGAAGGTGAACCATTCAAAAGGTTTACTTTAGCTATTCGATCGGCAGGTTGATGATTCAATAAAAACAAAGTTCCTGTTTATGCATTGAATCAAAAGCATTAGCTATGATGAGATTTTAACCCATCTATAACCAATCTCCCAACTATTACATTATATGCTTCATGCGTGATACAACGACATACATAATTTTAGTGCTATGCCTGGAATTATGTCATCGGTGCATCATCAACCTGTCGGTTAAATATCTACGGTGTTCCAATCGATACGACTTGTCCTCCACTGGAACGCTGAGGATGTTCTACTGATGCGTGGTACTAAACCTAAATGATCCTCATGAATGGCTTGTCCTTCTGGGTTATTAGGGTTGTTCAACTACTATATATAACTATATTACTAGTCAAATATCTATGGTGTTCCTATTGGTATGGTTTGTCCTCCACCAGAATGCTGAAGATGTTTAACTGGTATATATATATATATATATATATATATATATCACAGATGACCTATTGAGTAATTCAAGTATTCTTCATGAATGGCTTGTCCTTATGATTCACTTGGATTAGTCAATTGACACATCTGTAACCAATTAACCTAAGAAGTTGATGTGTTATGGTTTATTATGTGCACCCTTACTATCACAGAGTCAATTGAATAATTCAAGTGATTCCTCATGAATGACTTGTCCTTCTAGTTCACTTTGATTGATCAATTGTCATGGATACCACCAGCTAACCCAAGAAGTTGTTGTGTGATGGTCAATATAGATCAGACCTACTGGTTAACTTGCCAGTAACATGGGAGTTAATTGTGGTAAGGTAGCATTTCTAGTATTTAACCAATATAAAGCATATGGAATCCTTAAACTGAAGGGTATCTTTTATATTATTGTCATTTACAAGATTATCTCCGCACTTTATTTAATTAGACTAGTTATCAATCTAAGCTCATATCACAAGCTATCAAACATTATATGTGACACCCCAAAAATCCGGGGGTCCCGTTGACCATCCGTCAACCCGCGGAATGCCTGCGGATATCGTGTAAGCCGATATCACACGGTTATGTCCCATTTACCGGGATCCATAACTTAACAAAAATACGGGCAGAGTCTCCTTTGTACGAAGAGCTCTACCCAAAAACACAACCTGTACAATAAACCTTACAAGGCCCATCCGAGGCCCAATATAATACAATGACCGCACCGGGTCCATTTATAAGCAAATATAGACCACACCGGGTCCATTTATCTATACTCGTATAAAAACATGCACGTTTATATTAAAACAGTCCATATAAACTCTGTTACAATTTCTTTATACATTACATGCCAAGATTAAATTAGAAGTATAATTTTACAAAAGATAAGAATTGAAAGCCACAAGTCGGCTTTTCTTCAACCAAGGGCCCCTGAATGAGAGACATCCGCAGGAACATGTCCCGTACCTGAAAGTGGGTCCCGTATAGGGTGAGCCAACGCCCAGTAGAGAAATTCCTACGGAGGCTACTCCTCCACCTATATGCATATGAAATGTTCACATGCACACACCACAAATCCATAACCATTCCATCAATAACATGCGATTAAATGATGTAATGCTATTATGTCATACCATGAATGAGGTGAGACCCACCCATGTGCACCCATCTGAGCCCATCACGGCTCCCTTTACATGCAATGCCATGTATGTTAAATCCGGGCTACCCAAGCCCCATAAAATGAGATGAGACTCATGTACTCAACCCGAGTCCGCCCCGGCTCAACATGAAATGAGATATGACTCATTTACGCACTCACCCCGAGCCCTTCCCGGCTCGACAACACAATGTAAATGCCCATGTGTAAAACATGCCATGACTGAGATGAGACTCAATCATGTAACACAACTTGAGTCCTTCCCGACTCCCACAACACAATGCAATGTGTAATGAACCCGTCTTCGACGGAAAATATGATACTCATTGGATGAGTATATTTTATATCAAAATCTTGTGTCTTGTTGGGCAACGGATTTTGGAATTTCACCGCCGGCTCCGTACGCCTAATTCACTTTTTTGGACTTGCACCGACGGAAGTGAATAAACCAGTAACCGGGTCTTGCACCCGAGGGATCTTCTAGCCCTTCTTGCTATACCCGACACAAGTTTTCCATGCATACATGCAACCGTGCGACTCAGTCGGATTTTCAATCCAACTTTCCCGAGCCCACCATCAAGCACCAAGTATGGTGTTGATTAACCATGCACCACCTACACATGCCTCCACTAATGACTAATGTCCATGAATGGAGTTACCAATGTCATGCTCTATATGCACTAATGCCAATGAGCAAGTCCCATAACCACTTGCATTTAATACCACACAGATTGTGGTATAAACACCCATGCACAAACAATTCCCATAACCACATGCATTTAACACCACATAGATTGTGGTACAAACACCCATGCACAAACACACCCACACCCATGCTAACATCCCATGAATGTGGTGTCACACCATGTCCATACGCAATGTATGCAATATGAACTACTCCTTGCATCAACCACTAAGTGTGGTGTCAACATCCACCATGCACTCACCCATGAAATGAATGATTCCGTGCAAATGCAATGTGATACACAATTGCATATCCATGCCATGTTCTATATGGAATGAATGTCATATGAACAATGTATTCACACGTTCTACTTCATGGCAATTTTATCAATAACATATAACTACCAAACTTCTTTAACCATGTCAATACATCAAGAATCATATATTGACAACATAGAGCATAAGTTCAATTATCTCTACTCATATAACATGTTATCACAATATCATTGAAATAACCACAAGATTAACATCAACCAAGGCATATAATCAAACACCTTCAAGGCAACCAACATGGTAACACATATTATGCCCAATTTTCACATAGCTTTCACATAATTCAAGAAATCTCAATAGGCAATCTCTACGTACTAATTTAGGATAAAATCATTTTTACCTAAATTCCACCAATGGGCAAGTGTAATTTTCTAAAAACCTACCCACCCTCTTTATTATTCCATAACCATATACATATAAATATATATATACCTAGGTCAATATATATAGATATACATATATATATCCAGCCCATTTATCATAGGCATTTCTAGGCATGTAAATTTCATATATCCTCATAACCACGTATCAATGAGCATATAAATTTCATATTCGTCTCAATATCAATATATCAAAGCATGCATATATCAACAATTATAATCAACACAATTGACAAGCATGTTATTACATAATCTATGTCAATAACACACTTAAATTACATGGTGCATGATACACATAACAACCCACAAAATTTAGCACAAAACAGCCCGCGAAAATCAGCCCAAAGTGGCTAAAAATTCAGCCACTATACGGCCCTTAAACAGCCATAAAACAGCCCCTAAACCAGCCACTAAGCAGCCCACAAAATCAGCCACTAAGCAACCCCTTAACAGCCCCTAAATGGACACTAGACAGCACACAATTCAGCCACAAAGCTACCCACAAAATCAGTCCATTATTAGTACACAAAACAGTCCACGTTTCGGCACAAAATAGTCCACATTTTAACCATAAAACAGCCCGCAATTTGGCCACTAAACAGCCACATAGCAGCCCCTTAATAGGCCACCAAAACAGCCCACAATTGAGCCCACAATTCAGTCTATGTACAGCCCACAAAACAGCCTATGTACAGCCTACAAAACAGCCACAAAACCACCTCAACACAGGCCACCAAAACAGCCCACAATTTAGCACAATTAAAGCTCAAATACAACCCACAAAAATGGCTCAATTACAGCCCACATTCTGCCCAAATAAATCCATATAAAAACAGCATCTTTAGGTTTAGAATGAACCCAAGTAGGAAGAACCCTACCTCTTGTAGCGTGAGAATCCCGTAGGAAGCTCCCAAGACCCGAAAACCCAACTCGAAGCTTGATTTTCGTACACCCCCATCCGTTCACCTTCGGTGAAACTTGTAGTTTTTGGTACCCACGTGTAGCCCTTGACGCGTAGAACGTCTTTTGTTCTTGGCCCGAGTGGATTTGAGCACTCCACGGACGTAGATCGTAGAGAGAAGTTGGGTTTTCTCTCATTTTCCCTCTCTTCTTTTCTCTCGGCTGAAACCAGCTGAAATGGTGAAGGAGAAGTCTGATTTTTCAGACTTTAGGCCCCTATTTATATTTTTAGAATACTTGGCCCACAATTGGCCACACGTCTCTTTTAATTTCGGTTCCGTTTTCGTCCCGAAACGATTAAATTTCATCCCGGTTTAAGTTCAAAATATTTTTATTTTAACTTATCTCAATTTGTTCCCCAAACTTTAAAATTTTATAAAAATTTCGTGTACGGGGTCACCCGAGGCCCGTTCGTCTCATAAAACGCGAAAAATCCGACTATCTCGGAATTCAACGAAATTTTACATGGTCACTAGATTTCGCGAGACGAATTCAACGGCGAAGTCCGTTTCGTCATCCAAGCTCTAGAAAAATTCAGGTTCACAACATTTTCCGTAGTGACAATTTACTATTTTTTTTTTTCCTTTGTTATAAACGGTTCACATTTTTTTCGGGGTTTCACATTATACTGCTTCAAATAATAACTTTACTGTTTGTTTTATTTATTTTAAATGCTAATTACTAAAACTCTTTGTGGGATCGATACTTGGACTTAAACTAAAAAAACTATAATTTGACCACTTATACTTGAGTGTATAATATAATTAAGATCACAAAAGAGAAAATCACCTGCTCTAGTAGACTAAGCCTTCGAAGCCCTATCTTTAGCCAAGACTGAAAATCATGCTCATTGTATATGTTGATCCAAACCATCGACCACTTTATCAGAGTCACCTAGGGTCCCACTCACGTCCGACCCAATAGGTAATGAGTAATATATTAGGTGGCATGCTTTAACAGACGAAACCTTCGAAGCACTATTCCTCAGGCCGTGACTAAAAATCATGTTCTGTACATCTTATTCTATGTTAAGGACGGTAAAGCTGATTAGCACAAAATATTGCATAGTTATAGGTGCTAATCATCCATGAATTAACTGTTTTTATTATGCTAATGAGGAAAATTATACATGTCGAGTTATTAATGATGATATTTTATTTTTACAGATAAAAGGTGTTAAACAAAACCTTTTTTAGCATTTCAACAAGGATGGACAAATAAGGGGTGAAAGAATGAGAATTGGATAGCTTAATGGTGACGGATGCAGCAGAAACAACAAAAATAGCAGAGACTGTACCGGTACAGCATACCGGTATGGTACCGTACAGGTACGCTATACCGGTACGCAAAGGCTACTGGAGTTCGAGGTACCGATACGCTGTACCGGTACGGTCTGTCGATTTCTTCCCCAGAATCTCTGTAACAAAAGCCTGTCACTTTGCGAAGCCCACCATCAACTCTCTCCTACTCCCCTAACACGCCCACAACAATATTGACCTTGTTCACACCATGGATTAGATGTTTTGAAGCTTGCCTCATCAATGAAGAGAGAGAGTGAGGAAGGAGCTGGGTGTGCAGACAAGCTCTGCATACCCCTGTTCAGGCCATGCCTTCTGCAACCCTTGGATGGAAGAGACACCCTAGGCCACCCTAGAGCTAGGGAGGGACGTTTTGGAGCCACGAGAACCAAGGAGTTCAGCATAATTTTAGTGTGTGGAAAAATAGAGAAAAGAGCTCCCGGGTAGAAGACGATGAACAGTGATTTAGAGAGATAAATTGATTTTTTTGCATTTTCTTCATTACTTTCCTGTGTAATCCAGTGTAAGGATCCTTAGAACTTCATTGAATTTCATTAATGCTGATTTCCTTCATGTTTCTTGTTGGTTTAATGTGCATTTAAAGACTTACCATTAATGCTCCTAGTATTTCATTTTCTTAGCAATAAAATTGGTTTAAAATGCTTTCACTCTTAGTCTTTTCTTCCTCGCATTAGTTATGCTAAGTCTTCATAGTTCTTCTTGCACTTTCATTACATTGTTCATTTCATTTCAAGAATGAGTAGCTAAATCATTAGGTTGGCACATCCAAAGGGAAACCTCCATTTGGGTATACCACCCCAACTCATTCTCCTCCCTCTCTTATGAGTCCATTGGTTCGGTTTGACAGGGTAGAGAGTGGATAAGTTGGTGAGCCTTTGATATTCCGTAGGCATAGTCACGGTTTATGCTTAGATACTCACAAATCTTGTCCATAGCTTCTCCCAAATCAATCATTCTTTGATGCTCTATGAGAGGAGGATTTTGAGTTAAGTTGGTATCCCCATTGGAGTAACCTTTTGGGTTTGCCAACATTTATTCTTACTTTACATTCTTATTGATATACACTCCACCAAACCACTTTCAACCACAAAGATTTTTACATTTTCATTTTCATCAAATCACTTTTCCATTGGTTTACTTCCTTCCCCGTGGAATCGACCTTGGAATACCTCCAAGTAAAACACGAACCACGAAAGTCTCCTTGTGATTGGGGAGCATTTTTGTGCATTTACATCTCATATTTACATCATCCCATTTCCCTTCCTCCTTGCCCTTTCTTTTGACACTATCCCAAGGGAGAGAAACCCTCCCCTTTACTCATACATTGCATAGTTAACGGAAGCAAGGTAAATAACCAATCATTTTTGGCGTCGTTGCCGGGAAAGACAAGTGTCAAATCAAGGAGGTGATTTTTGAACAACGGAGGTAAGTCTCGTGATCCTTATCACAGGCTAAGGTATGTTGTCTCGTGTATATATTCTTGTTTGTGTATAATTTCATTTGTCTTTATTTTGTTGCATGTGGGGAAAGGACAACCATCGTCAATTAGTTAGACAACCCTTAGGCCCTAACATGAATGTTGACCAAGATCCACCCGAGGATGCGAGTGACAATTTTGAAAATGCGGGTGTCAACCCAAACATGCATTGGGGTGGGAATGTTGATAATGTTGGTGGAAACCTAAATGACCAAAGGGGTGGGGGATTGCCCGAACCTAGGATGCCTAACCCAAGAATGCACTATCCCCTTCCCGATCAATTTGATAATGTGAATGCCAACCCAAACATGCAAGGGGTTGGGGGATTACAACCACCAATGATGCCCAACCCACGTGTTCATTTTTCCCACCTTTGAATGAAGGAAACATCCAACTTGACCCTCCAGCTAGGACAATGCGGGAGTTCCTTCAACCAATCTGTAGCACTACACCATCATGCATCCTTCTTACCGTCCAAGCTCATCTCTTTGTAGTCAAACCTTGGATGTTGAAAGTACTCCCCAAATTTTGCGGGATCGAGAATGAAAACCCGTATAATCACATAAGGTCCTATGAGGAGATGGTTGCAACCTTTATCCAAAATTATAACATGGAGGAAATATCGAGGATGAAATTGTTCCCTTACTCCTTAGATGGTAAGGCAAGGATTGGCTTGATTCCTTGGCATCCCGGACCATGTTATCTTGGGACCCAATAGTTTCATCTTTTTTGAAAAAAAAAATTCCGTTTCATAGAACCACTTCTTTAAAAAAAGAAATCCAAAATTTTTCTGAAAACCCCAATGAGAAATTCTACCAGTGTTGGGATCGTTACAAGGATTTAATCCAATCCATTCCACATCATGGGTTTAAATCATGAAAATTGGTGAGTTTCTTCTACGAAGGAATTACACCAAACCATAGGCAATTCATTGACATGATGTGCAAGGGTGAATTTTTGAACAAAGATCTTGATGAGGCCCTTGACTACTTTGCTACCTTGGCCGAAAATGCACAATCTTGGGATGTTAGGGACCCAAATGATTTACCTAGGACATTGCCGGGTAGTAGTCAATCACAAAGGGGGGGATATATGACTTGAAAGACCGGGAGGATCTACTTTCACAAATTTTCAAATTGTCTAAGAAAGTAGATAGCCTTGAGGTGGATAGGAGACGAGAGGTGTCTCATGTGTCAAGAGCCAAGGAGTCTTGTTCTATTTGTGGTGGTGTCGACCATTCCACATCAGAGTGCCCAAGCATCCCGGCACTTAAAGAAGCATATCATTAACAAGTCAATACCCTCAACCAACCTAGACAATCATTTCCTCCGAATTCCAACACTTATAATACGGGGTGGCGTGATCACCCTAATTTTAGTTGAACGAATGAGAACCCCATCCCTTATGACTCAAACACATACACATCGCCCGCACCTCCGAGGCAAACTCAATTTCAATCCCAAGGTCAAGGGCAAGCATCTAGCTCCCATTACCACCGGTCCAATCCACAAGGATACCAATCCAATCTATCTCCCCAAGGTTCTCCCCAACAAGCACCATCTAATCCTCCCACCTACCAACCTCCTCATAAGAGGAACTTGGAGGATGTGCTTTACAATTTCATCCAAAATCAAACCATTTTCAACAACAACATCTCAGCTCAACTCACAAAGATAACAAATCACATCGGGTAGTCTCAACAAGAGAATGAAAAATTTCCCGCTCAACCCCAAGAAAATCCCAAGGGTCAACATGTGATTGAGTTGGTTGAACCCACCCAAGAGAGTTGTGAGCAACTCAAGGCAGTTACCACCCTTCGAAGTGGCAAGAAAATTGATAAAACCATTGTGTCAAAGGTCTCACCCAATGCCACATTGCCATTAGAAAAAGAGACTAAGGGTAATGCCAATTGGGGTGGGGTAAGTGAGAAAAAAGAGAGTGAGGCGGTTGAGAGAGAAAAGGTGATTGATGAAAGTGTGATTGTTTCTCCAATCCCTGCCCTTTTTCCCAATCGTTTGAAGCCACCAGTCAAGGTGGCTAATTATGCTGACATTCTTGAGATGTTTAAGCAGGTGAAGATAAACATCCCACTCCACGATGCTATAAAACAAATTCCATCATGTGCAAAGATCTTAAAAAACTTGTACACGGTAAAAAAGAGGCTCAATGTTCACAAGAAAGCTTTCCTCACCGTGCAAGTAAGCTCAATTTTGAGGACAAACACTCCTCCAAAGTTTAAGGACCCCGGTTTTCCCATCATTGCCATAACCATTGGAGATTGCCGGGTTGAACAAGCATTGCTTGATTTGGGAGCAAGTGTCAACCTCCTCCCCTACTCCGTGTATTAACAACTCAAGCTTGAGGAATTGAAACCTATTCCAATCACGCTTCAACTGGCGGACCGTAGTTTTCAAACACCAAGGGGAGTAGTTGAGGATGTTTTAGTACAAGTGGATAAATTTTACTTTCTTGTTGATTTTATTGTGCTTGACACTCACCCTGTTGCTAATCTTAGCTCCCAAATCCATGTAATACTTGGTAGACCTTTTTTTGCCACATCTAATGTTGTGATTAACTGCAAGAACGGTCTTATGAAGCTAGCATTTGGAAATATGACAATGGAGCTCAATGTGTTCAATTTGTGTAAGCAACCGGGGGATGATGAGGAAGCACATGAGATTTATCGGATTGACACTTTGGTAGAGGAGCACATGGAGTTAATGAGCACTTTCAATTTGAGAGAGAAGGAAGTTGTTGATATGGAGGAAGAGGATGAGCAAAAAGAATTTAAAATTTTGAAAGGGATAGAAAAGTGGATCCCTACATTTGAAAAACTCCCACTCCAAGACAAAAAGATATTCCCGTCCGATGTGCAAAAACCTAACTTGGAATTGAAGCCATTACCTTCCTATTTGAAGTATGCATATCTTGGGGAAGATGAGTCATTTTTTATGGTGATTAGGTTAATGTTGGATGCAAGGCAAGAAGAAGAGCTCTTGGAGGTGTTGAGGAGACATAAAGGGGCAATTGGTGGGACAATTACAGACATAAAGGGGATAAATCCCACCATTTGCACACACTGGATCTATCTTGAGGAGGATGCAAAACCATGCCGTCAGCCCCAAAGGAGGTTGAATCCGATCATGAAAGACGTAGTGAGGGATGAGGTGTAGAAACTACTTGACGTGGGCATTATTTTATCAATTGTCGATAGTGAGTGGGTTAGTCCCACGCAAGTAGTACCCAAGAAGTCGGGAGTCACTATTGTGAAGAATGAGGAGAACGAGCTTATCCCAATAAGGGTGATCACAGGGTGGAGAGTTTGTATTGATTACCGGAAGCTCAACTTGTGTACGAGAAAAGATCACTTTCCAATCCCCTTCCTTGATCAAGTGCTAGAACGAGTAGCGGGGCAACTTTTCTATTGCTTTTTGGATGGACACTCCGGCTACAATTAGATAGAGATTTCCCTGGAAGACCAGGAGAAAATCACCTTCACTTGTCCCTACGGTACCTTTTTGTATCGTCACACGCCTTTCGGGCTATGTAATTCCCCCGAAATTTTTCAACGTTGCATGATGGGGATCTTTAGTGACATGGTGGAGAAGATTGTTGAGGTATTCATGGATGACTTCTCAGTCTTTGGGGATTCTTTCAATCGGTGTTTGGAGAATTTAGAGAAGGTTTTGGAGATATGTGAAAAGAAGAGTCTGATTTTGAATTGGGTAAAATGTCACTTCATGGTGACCCAAGGAATTGTTCTCGGTTACATAATTTCGGCGAAAGGAATAGAAGTTGACAAATCAAAGGTGAAGGCCATCTCCAACCTTCCTACGCCAAAAGTCATCAAGGATATCAGGTCGTTTCTGGGCCATGTGGGTTTTTACCGTCGTTTCATTAAAAATTTTAGTGCATTGGCCCGACCTTTGACCAATTTTTTATCTAAAGATGTCCAATTTGAATGGTCGGATAGTTACGAGCATCTTTTTCAAAACTCAAAAGTATGCTTGTCACACCTCCAATTATACGACCACCCAAGTAGGATTTACCTTTTGAGCTGATGTGCGACGCAAGTGATTACGCGGTCGGCGCAGTGCTCGGTCAAAGGGAGGAGAATAGACCATATGTAATTTACTATGCTAGCAAAACTCATAATGAAGCTCAAATGAATTATACCGCCACTGAAAAAGAACTGCTAGCTGTAGTATTTGCATTAGATAAATTCCAGTCTTACATCATTGGTTCACTGATAGTTGTTTTTACTAATCATTCTGCTTTGAAATATCTATTGTCTAAGCAGGATGCCAAACCAAGACTTATCTGGTGGATCCTCTTGCTTCAAGAATTTAATCTGATAATCAAGGACAAGAAATGAGTGGAGAACGTTGTGGCGGACCATTTATCTCGATTGGTGGTACAAGAGGCCGATGAGCACATTCCCATCCTTGATTCTTTTCCTGATAAGCATTTACTTTCAATTCATTCTATTTGTCCTTGGTATGCTGACATTTGTAATTATCTTGCAACAGTACAAATACTGCAACAGTGGAGCCCTGAAGAAAAAAGGAGATTTATGGCAAACGTGAAGTATTTTTACTTCGACAATCCATATCTGTTCAAGTATTGCCCAGACCAGATCATGAGGAAGTGCGTGCCTAAAAATGAACAGCGGAACGTCCTTGCATTCTGTCATTCCCAAGCCTGTGGTGGACATTTCTCGGCAAAGAAAACCTCAGCAAAAATTCTTCAGTCAGGTTTTTATTAGCAATCTTTATTCAAAGATTGTGTTTCATACTATAAGGTATGTGACAGATGCCAACGATTGGGTAGCGTGACCCGTCGAAGTATGATGCCCCTTTTCCCTGTACCTGTCATAGAAATATTTGACTGTTGGGGCATCGACTTCATGGGTCTATTCCCCATGTCATTTGGGTACTTGTATATTCTTCTGACAGTGGACTACGTGTCCAGGTGGATAGAGGCTATCCCAACCAAGATTAATGACCACCGGGTCGTAGTCAAGTTCCTTAAGGAGAATATTTTCTCGAGATTTGGGATGCCTCGTGCAGTAATTAGTGATGGTGGTTCCCACTTTTATATCAGGTCATTTGCATCATTAATGTTTAAATATGGCGTTATACACAAAGTGTCCACTGTTTACTACCCACAAACTAATGGCCAAGCTGAATTAGCCAATAGGGAGATTAAAAATATTTTTGAAAAAATGGTTAACCCAAACAGGAAGGATTGGTCAGAAAGGTTGACCGATGCCTTATGGACATACTGCACTGTCTATAAGATTGTTTTAGGCATGTCTCGCTACCGGCTGGTTTATGAAAAAGCTTGCCACCTGCCAGTTGAAATGGAGCATAAGGCCTACTGGGCCATAAAGACCTTGGCTTTTAACATGAGAATGGTTGGGGAGCAGAGAAAATTAGAAATGAATGAATTGGATAAGATCCGAAGAGATGCATATGAAAGCTCTAAAATTTCCAAAGGCCATTCACATTTGTGCCAACACGTTCGAAGGACCAGCGTCTTGATGCATTGGAAGGATCAATGTAGGGGATGATGGCCATGATGAAAGAGCTTTTCATGCATACCTTTCCTGGAAGGCCCATCCCCAGTGGACCCCCTACTTCGGTTGGTGCCACTTCTACTTCTAGTCCTTCTACTTCGAGAGCAGTTGAGGATGATGAGGATGATGACAAAGTGGATGATGATGAGGAGGAGGATGATGAGGATGATGGTGATGAAGAATAGGGTTGTGTGATTGGATTGTGTTTTGTGTTTTCTTTTTGTTTCTTTTTGGTTTGGGTAGGATGTTGTTGAAAGAGGGTTATAGGCTATTTTGTTGTGTTTTGATGTCCTACTCTTTGTACTCCAACTTCATGACTTATTAATGGAAAACCATGATTTGATAAATCTTGTTCATGATTATGTTGTAAATTGCATTATGATTTTTACTTTTAAATTGTTTGGATGAATGGATGTTTGTCTCATACTACAAATAACTTGTTGCTAAGGGACTAGCAACACTTAAGTTGAGGGGTGTGATTAGCACAAAATATTGCTTAATTCTATGTGCTAACCATCCGATTTTTAACTGTTTTTATGGTGTTATTGATGGGAGTTACATATGTCGAGTTATTAATGATGACATTTTGTATTTGCAGTTAAAAGGGGTTAAATAGGACTCCCTATGGCCCGTCAACATGGATTGATACAAAAGGGAATGAAAGAATGAGAAGTGGAAAGCTCAAGGGTTGCTGAAACAACTGAAATAGCAAAAACAACAGAAATGGTACCAGTACGCTGTGCAGGTACTGTCTGTCGAATTTTTCCCAAATCTCTACATCTCAAGCTTTGTCACTTTGCGGGCCCCACCATCAGCTCTCCCCTACTCCCTTAACACACCCACAATACTATTTATCTCTTTCACACCATGGATTGGAAGTTTGGAGCTTGGGTAATAAATGAAAAGAGAATTGAAAAAGAAGCTGGGTGTGCAAACAAGCTTTGCACACCCCTGTCCAACCCATGCCACCTGCTACCTATGGATGGAGAGGACATCCCAAACTACCCCAGACCTCTAGAGGGACGTTTTAGAGGGAAAGGGGTCTCAAGAGTTTAGCATTGGAGACAGATAGAGATAGAGAGAAAAGAGAGAGCTGGGTAGAAGAAAGAATAATGTTTCTAGTGTGAAAACTTGAGTTTTTGATGTTTTCTTCAATACGTTGTCTTGGATCCCCCTGTAAGAACTTGTAAAACATCATTTAATACATTTGATGTTGTTCTATTTCAAGTCTTTGTTAGTGTAAGACTTTCTTTAAGTTTCTACCATTAATGCATCAAAATTTTTCATTGTTTTAGTTTAAAATGGGTATTAACTTCCTTCACTTTTAGCTTATGATTCCTTGCACTGAATAGCTTTTGAACTTCATATCTTTGCAATGCTCCATCATTTCATTGTCATTTCCATACAAAACATGAGTAGCTAAATCTTAAAGTTGGCAAAACCAAGGAAAACCTCCACTTGGGAATATTATTTCAACTCATTTTTCTCCCTTCCCTTATGAGTTCAATGGTTCGGTTTGACGGGGTAGAGAGTGGATGAGTTGGTGAGTCTTTGATATTCCATAGGCTTAGCCACGGTTTATGCTTAGATACTCACCAACCTTGTCCCTAGCTCCCCTTGAATCAATCGTTCATTCATGTTCTATCGGAGGAAGGATTGGAGTTGAAACGGTATTTCTATTAGAGTATCTTCTTGGGTTTGCAAACATTTGTTTCTCTTTGCAGTTTCCTAAAACACACTCCACCAAACAACTTTCAACCACAAATTTTTACACCTTCATTGATTCACAATCACCTTCACTTTGGTTTACTTTCTTCCCCGTGGAAACGACCTTGGAATACTTTTCCAAGTAAAACTGTGACACACGAAAGCCTTCTTGCGATTGGGGAGCACTTTTGTTCAATACACGCATTTCATATTCATTACATTTTGTTCATTTCATCACCACCATTCCGTTGCCCTTTCTCTTGCATGAATCCGAGTGAGAGTGACACTCACCCACACACATAAGCCATATACATATTTGATGGTTAATGTTAGGAGCATGGGAACAACATCATTTTCCATTAATCAACAAGCACAAGCACTCAAGTGTCTTGACAATGACCCCGTTGTAGACTTTTTGAGATGGTCATTATGGGTATGTCCTTTGGAAAAGAAGTGCTAGACTCGCGAGTAAGCTTTATGCCTCATGCCTCGAGAGAGGCGAGATATTGTGTATGTTACCTGCCTACCTCGACAAGCTAAATTTATGCTACATAAAATTAGAGTGGCTCTTTGTTTTCGTCGAAGTACCTCACAAGACCGGCATGTCAAAACCATAAATAAAAGAGGTAATAATACCTGACTTTTCTACATTTTAGAGGGAGTGACAAAGGTTTCCCAAATAAGCCTCGCGGAACACTCCAAATGAAGTAAACTGAGCTAAGGCTATGGAGACGATTTATGTCTAACGAGCAATGAGGTATTTGGTGTCACGACTAGGTAACGGGATTGGCAAACCGTGGAGGTGGTCAGTCTTTGCAGTCATAAAAATTTTATGAATGCCAACTTCTATGGTTAATCACATGAGTGGGGCCTACTTACAAAAATTTTATGCATTTCACTTGTACACATATCCCTTGTCAAGGGACCAACTATGAATTGAATATGAATGAATAAAGTATATCTATTTTGGATCTTTCATGTTTGACAATTATTAGTCGACTAGTATAGCTACCCACTCGAGCTACTGGCCGAACAAACGGCCACCCAAACAAAGCTAAATGTTTCTTGGTTATGGTTTCCCATGAAATTTTTTTAAGCCAAAGAGGGTTCCATGACTATTGTACCGACTTATGAGGACAACTTGTGAAGCATTTAAGATGCACACAGATATTCATGTGAGGAAGGAAAAAAAATATATGTTAGAGAGCTTGCGTGGACAGCTTGGGGACAAACTTTCCTTTCGCGTTGACAGCTTGGATCGAGGTAATTGTGCCTAGCTCTTCGTGGTGAGTTCTTCGACATTTTTGGGTCTGCTTAGCTCCCATATCAAAGAAAGAAGAAGACTAAAGCCGCAAGAAGGCTCCTTCTACCATTCCCTCATTTGCCATTTTGGGAAAATAAAAAATTATAGCCTCCCTTTTGACAAGAGCGTGGTGAAACGAATAGGTGTCCAACTCAAAATAGCATAGTGCTACCAGACAACGAAAATACCATTCGGAGTGTCACCTCACTAGTGAAATAGCCACAAGAATGTAGGTGGGGAGTTAAAAGAGGTTGACACACGTGTCTATGCCAAGTGTAATCGAATGGGGTGAATAAGATAAGTGGATGGGATGGAAGGAACTCAAGCAGCCTATTAACGAAGGGATGTGCCAGTTGGGCAGAGGGTAGGGGAAAAATACTCTCACCAGCTAGAAAATCATCCTTCGCAGTGGGCAAGTAAAGTGGGTATTTATAGCATAGTGCTCCTAATTTTATCAGGGGTCCTTCTTTCCCTCTCTAGACCCTTCCTCGAGACCTTTGTCGAGGTGCCCGATAAAAGTACCCCACATAGTTTTTGTCCTTCACCCACCAATCTACATGTCCCGTCATCTTATATGTTGACCCAGACCAATAACTCCAGTTACCTTAGGAGTCCCTCTAGATCCCAGCCAAGCGTATCCTAATGGGTAGTGAGTCATACATTGGGAGGACTGCTCGAATAGACTTAACCTTCGAGACTCTATCACAGGCAGAGGTCAACAAATCGTGCTCGTCCACCCTTTTTGCTTAATTCTCCCTTGAGGGCAGCTATATTTCCATGTCCCTAGGTGGGGACATGCCCTCTTAGTCCAGTGGGCCAATCGAGTAATGGTGTCCAATAGGTTGACGATACCACTCTCGCAATGGGGGAGACGAGTTTTGCAAAGGTTGCTACATACTTTTGCGATTCCGCTTCTATCCCACCTTGGTGAAAGGTCTATTTTCCGACTTTCAATTTAGTGAAGATGTATTTGACCCTAATGCGGTATTGTGCTTGAGGGCGTTGCACCCAGGGGGCATCGCACCCAGGGAGGTCGCACCCAAGGGGTCCTGCCCAAGGGCATCGCACCATAGGTGTCAGGCATGAGTGTCATACCTTGGGCGTCATGCATGAAATTATTATCTACATCAGTCCAATTGACACTGTCAGACACCTTTTTCATATCAACCAATAATTGTTGTCACTTGTTCATTTATGGTGAAGACATGTGTCTTGAAGTTTTTTAGTACTAAAGAATAGAACTAGAATTTGGCATAATCTAATGAAAGAATATTAACATTGTATCAAATAATATTATTAATACTCTCTTTTTTAATAAATGGATGAAAATCATATGCATGCATGATTTTTGGAATCAAAAAGGACTTTATTAGTGTTATAACGTGGCTAAGGGTATAGGGCTTAAGAAACGACGTCTAAGAGATTCAAAAATTTATCCTTTTCAATTTTAGTAGCACACCTTTCCCTTTAATTTTCCAGGCTTTTATATAACAATATCATACTTCCCATTCTTCATTTTCAATCTCAGACTTGTAACTTCTTGGTTATTCTCTTTCTTTGCATACTTTCTCTTTTTCCTATTTCTTTTCCTCTTTAACAAATTCCTTCCTTTTCTTTTCTTTTCTTTTTCTTTCTTTTCCAACCATATTTCTCCATTTTTTTATTTTCCTATATAATGTATTTTTAAAGAGAAGGTGCAAGAAATTAGATAGCAAGGGTTAGAAAATATATTTTAATTGTTTTGGTTAACATATGGGTTTAGGAAAAAAATTTATACCTTGGGCTCAATCATGACTTGCTAGGGATATAGTTTTGCAAAAAAAATTGCTAAAGCTCAAAATAAAATCACAAATGACCTAAGATCATTTTTCAAAAGTCATACACCTGTATAATTCTCATAATGGCTTAAAGGAGATTGGTAACATGTCATTCAATGAGTGCTAATCAAAACAAGAATAATAAAAATGATTGCTAGAAAATCCTTGTTGTTTCCTAACATCTAAACATCACCCTTTAGCATGTCTATAATGTGTGTGAGAAGGGAGTGTCACTCTCCCTTGGGATGATGCAAGAGATGGAACAACGAAATGGTGGTATGAAATGAAATGAACAAAATATGTGACATGTGAAATGTGAACAATAGTGCTCCCCAATCGCAAGGAGTCTTCTTAATGCCGGTGTTTTACTTGAAAAAGTATTCCAAGGTAATCTCCTCAAGGAAGGAAAGTTCAAGTGTGTGAAGGTGATTTTGTCAAAAAGGAGATTTTGTAAAATCTTTTGTTGTGTTTTGGAGAGTTATGTTCTTAATGAAAATGTAAGAAAATAAGTGTTGGCTAATCCAAAAGGTTCACTCCAATGAGAATGCCCAATCAACTTGAAACCTTCCTCCGAGGGTTTATAGATGAACGATTGATTCATGGAAAGCTAGGGACGAGGTGGTGAGGATCCAAGCATAAACCGTGACTAGGCCTGCGGAATATAAAAGACTCACAATCACATCCACTCTCAACTCAGTCAAACCGAACCACCGTACACTGAGAGAGGAAAGAAAAAGAGTTGAAAGGGAATCCTCAATGGGAGGTTTTCCTTGGATTATCCAACTTAAAATCTAGCTACTCATGATAAAATGAAAGACAAGCATAATGTAAATGGACATAATGAAGAAATGAAGCATGCAACCTAACTAAATGCAATAAAACATAAACTAAAAAGAAAAATATTCAATACCCATTTTAAGCTTGAAATGAAGATTTTAAATGCAACAATGGTGAAAGCTAGAGTAAAGGATCAAACTTGAAATGAACTTGCAGCAAATAAGATTAAAGATGTTAAACAAAGCTTAGAATATCCATACAAGAGATTACAAGACAATGGAATGAAGAAAATGAAAAAATATTAACTTATGGCACTATTCATCTTCTTCTACATTAAGCTAAAACAAAGCTTAGGTAGCTACACTTGAAAATGCTTGAGAATGCTAAATATAATGGTGTGTTTGCCTTCAAAATTCGTGCATGGTGCTCCCTCTAGGTGTGTGCAGGTTTCCCATCCAGAGGGGGCTGAATGGATGGGCTTTGATTGGCTGGGAAAACCTTAGCCTGCAATCCCTCGGGCTATCCCCTTCTCTCCCTCCTTCCTTGAATGCCCAGCCTCCAAAAGTTTTTAACTAGGGTGTGTATGGGATGTTCTTGTGTAAGGAGTGTCAGGGAACAACTGGGAGAAGTGTGGGTGGGACCCCCGAGCTAGTGGAGAAGAGTTTGCAGGCATTCTGGGCTGTTCTGGGAGCGTACCGATATGCATTACCGGTAGGGTTAAGCTACTGGTGTTCGGGGTACCAGTATGCAGTTCTGGAATAGTACCCTACCAGTATGGTTTTTTTCTCTAGACCAGTTCTAGTAAAATAGGCATAACTTTTGATCCAACTGTGGGATTGAGCTGAAATTTTGACACAATACAGAAGACATCCAGATCTACAACTTTCATGCTTTGAACTTTTACAAATTCGAAGTCAATCATGGTTAACAATGGAGGAAAACCAAGACTCTGCTTCCAAATCATGTGGCAACTGATGCCTTTGTTCCCAAGCACCAATACCTCCTTTATTTCTTCACTTTTAAGCTTCAAAATCTTCATGTATTGTGTCAATGTCATCACCACACAACCATTATAGTTGCAAGGTCCTAAAATCAATGATTTAAGCTATAAAAATATGCAACATCGAAATTTCAACAGTATTCATAATTTTGGCTAACACTACGTACTTAGATGCAAAAGTTGAGTTAAAATGCATGTAATGAGGCCGTTACATATGCAATATTATGCGCTCATCACCTAAGATCAATTTTCAAAAGTTATATACATGTATAATTCACATAATGGTTTAAAGGAGAATGCTAACATGTTATTCAACGAGTGCTAATCAAAACAAGAATAATGAGACTATTCAAAGAAATTTTTTGTTGAACTGAAATTCTTACTTGATTAAACGTTTAAAATCTCTTCAAGGAAGATTGGTTCAAAATCTACATAAGTTATGTGTGTAAGCTTCACAAAGGATTATGTTATTTCAAAAGGTTTTTCAAAATAAGAAATTAATATTTGCTCAAAATGATGAGTTTTCTATGAAAATATAGAGATAGTACACAAATAGTGTATGAAAATCCCCCATGATTTGGTTAGGGTTATACCTACAAATTAACATAATGATAATATAATTTTATCGTGAATAATATGAACTAATTATCTTAACCCAACAAAAATTCTATGGAATAACACAAACTTACTGAATTAACTAAATAAAACAATATTTCAAAACATAGAAACCAAAAAGCATCCAAAAGTACTCAAAACAAAGTGCATAAACTAAAATGTAAATAAAGAATCTGAGAAAAGTAGAGAGATATTAGAAAGACATTATGTAAACACATAGCATGCCCACAATTCACATAGGTCAAGAAATTTCATGAGGCAATTTCTACTTACTCATTTCGAGTTGGAATTTATTCTTTCCAAATTCAATACCCATTTCACCAAAATCCCTTTAAAAGGCAAGTGATATACATATCTATCAACCTACCCATTTCAATATAGCAACCTAGGTTGTAAATAAACCTAAGTAGGTGAAACCCTACCTCTTGAAGCGTCAAGAACAGCCATGGAAAGCTCCAAGAACCCGACTTTGGGACTTTGGTAAAACCCGCACTTTTTGGAATGGGCGTGTAGCCTCAACAAGGAAAACAACTTTGGTTCTTGGCCGAGTGCATTTGAGCTCCCAATCTTCGTAGATCGTAGAGAAAAGTTTCGAGAAATCCTTGAGCTTCCCTCTCCTCTCTATCAACTGAGTAACGGCTGAGAAAATGGGGAGAAAATCTGATTTTCTCCCCTATTTATATTTTCCAAATACTTGAGTCAGAATTTGCCACACAGCCCTCTTTCTCCCAGGTCTGTTTTCATCCTGAAACGATTAAATTTCATCCCGGTTTAAGTTTAAAATATTTTTATTTTAACTTGCCTTCATTTATTTTCCAAAATTCATAATTCATTAAAAAATTTGTATCTGGGTCACTCGGGACCCACCGCCTCGTAAAATGCAAAAATTCGACTATCTCGAAATTCGATGAAATTTGACGGAGCAACTAAATTTCGCGAGACAAAGCCAATGGTGAGGTCTGTTTCGTCATTCAAGCTCTAGAAAATTTCAGGTTTACAACCCAAACAACAATGATAATTTACCATTTTGCCCTTCATTCATAAAAATTTAAATTTATCCGGGTTTTACATTCTTCTCCTCTTAAAAGAATTTCATCCCCGAAATTTACACACACTTACACATACAATCACATGCATATGTAACAATCATTTAACACTAGGTGATTGTAAGAATGTACCTCCATCCTCAAATAAGAAAGGATAATTGGTACGTATAGTGTCCTCAAGCTCCCATGTTACCTCCTCCACTCCTCGGTGTTGCCACAGTACCATCACTAGCCTCATGGTCTTTCCTCGCAAAACCTGTTCCCGGCTATCCATGATACACACCAGTCCCTCCTCGAAGGTCTCATCTACATCAACAACAAGCTCGCCCCAATCCACCACATGAGTCGGGTTTAGGGTGCATTTCCAGAGAATGGAGACATAGAATACCGCGTGAACACCCGATAGATTTGGCGGTAACACCAACTGATAAACAATTGTACCTACCCTTTCAAGTACCTCGAAGGGCCCGATATACCTCGACGACAGCTTTCCCCACTGACCGAACCTGACTACTCCTCTCTTTGGCATCACCTTCAAGAAGACATGATCTCCACCCCAAACTCTAGAGGTCGCCGTTGTTTGTTAGCATAGCTCTTTTGACGACTCTGAGCCGTGAGAAGACGCTTCCGTATCAAGTCCATTTTCTCCGAGGTGTCCCTTATCAAATCTAGACCCGTAAAGGGTCTTTCTCCCACTTCCCCGGCAACGGCGCCAAAAATGATTGATCGAAATACCTAACCTCAACTTACCCCTAATTACTCTCCCTCATGTGATGCAATGTATGGTCGGGGGAGAAAGATTTCTTCCCCTCGGGATAGTATCAAAAGAAAGGGCAAAGAGGTGAGGGAAATGGAATGGTGTAAAATGGGATGTGTGTGCACAAAAATGCTCCCCAATCGCAAGGAGACTTTCGTGTGTCGTGAAATACTTGGAAGAGTATTCCAAGGTCGTATCCACAGGGAAGGAAGTGAGACAAGTTTGAAGTGATTTGGAGAAAAACGAAAATGTAAAATCTTTTGTCTTGAGAGTTGGTTGGTGAAATATTTGCTAATGAAAATACAATGGGAAACAAATGTTGGCAAGTCCAAAAAGGTCACTCCAATGGGTATGTCACCGCAACTCAACCCACACCTCCGATTGAGTGTGAATGAATGTTTGATTCACGGAGAGCCGGAAGTGAGATCGATGAGGGGTTAAGCATAAACCGTGACTAGGCCTACG
>CM042190.1:7689721-7715046 GCA_023539305.1 Ilex asprella | reverse complement strand
TAAGATCATTTCTAAATAAGCATGAGAGAACATTGTATATATCAAGATAAAGTCAATTTACTACCCAAATGCACCTAACCAAAGTAAGCATAATGAGATTATTGAACAAATTTAGAAATTAAAAAAATGTTCCTTGAGTAAATGTAAGTTCCCTCCAAATAAGAATTGGCATTAAAGCTCACAAGGGTTTTAACTCATCTCCACTGTTCATGTCAAGCACTCAAATGTGAACTCAATCCGTAAATTGTCCAAATTACACATTCAAGGTGTACAATGGTTGAGTTTGAAAGAAAACACATATGCGATACTCTTGGCAATAAGATAAATTTCAATAATGTGCTCATGTATTCAAAGTTCAAAATGAAGATTAAGTAATCACAAATCCCATAACCATTAGGATAGGGGAATATAGTTCAATATTGGAACCAAAATTTTCAAAATTTTCACATTTTCTATTATTCTATACAAAAAGGGGTGGAACATGTGAATGGTGCACCTCACCCCCCAACTTAAACCATGCATTGTCCTCAATGCACAAAGAGTCATGCAATGAAAACAATGAAGGTAAAATGAGAAATAAGATACCCCCTTTTTTTTTTTTGAAGAATTTGGGAATGTCAGGAAAATAGTACCGGTACTTGGTACCGGTACCATATGGTACCGGTACCGAGTACCGGTACCTCGTTTCCAGTAGGTTTTGTGTACCGGTACGGGGTACCGGTACCGAGTACCGGTACTGTTTCTGTTCTGTTTTTTTTTTTTAAAAAAAATACATAAAAGAGAAAATGAAACAAACAAAGCTTATTTACACCCCCCAACTTAGACTAGAACATGATACCCAATAAGATTTTCTACAATGATGCTCAAGTGAAATGAGTCCAAATTAGAGAGAAGTAAACAAACTTCATGTTAAAATCTACACTACCAAGTTATGAAAATAAAAATATAATAATAAGAGAAATCTAACTACTATGTACATGAAAACAAAACAACAAGGGCTCATGTCAATCCGGCTTCAATTCGGATATGAGCTTGCGCCTATGGATTTTTTTGATTTTAAATTTTTTTTGTTGTATTAATGCCCTTCCTAGACCATCTATCCAACAATACAAGGGATAATTATTAAAATTTCTCAACCAAACCAAGATGTATGTGAGTTTGTGCAATGCAACAAATGGAAAATACAATTTCTCATTAAAAACACTTGACTCCATTTCAATGCCCTCCCCAATTTGAAAAACATGAATCTCAACACCACTCAAAGATTGCAAAATGACCTTGGGCACATTAGCCTCATGTGGGATGATAACTTTATTAAAATTTTCACAATCAAGAGTGGTGGGAGATTCAACATCCATATACATTTCATTGGGGGGATCACACTCAATACATTGACTATGCTCAAAATGTTGTTCATCATGCATAATTATAGCATTGGTCAATGTATTAAGTTGATCTCCTATTTCAGAAATTTGTTGGGCTACTTGGGCATTGAATTCCATTTGGTATTGCATAAAATCATAAAAAGTATTTTCCATAGCTTGTTCGGTTGAGTCCTCATATGTTGGATAGTGGGAGAATTCATTTGGTGGTGTGAGATTGGATGAAAAATTATACGATTCATTCTCCCAACCATGACTCGAATGACTCGGTGTAACATAATGGCTGGGGTAAAAATTTTCGGAGGCCAAATTTGAATTTGAACCTTCGCATTCAAAGGGTTGAACCGAATAATTTAATGGGCATTCACTAATGAGGTGTCCATTCTCACCACAAATTTCGCAAATGTTTCCAAAATAAGGGGCATTTATAGGGCACTCACTAGTGATGTGTCCATATTTACCACAAATCTTGCAAACGTTTTCAAAATAAGAGGCCATTCTTGGGCACTCACTAGTAACATGCCCATTCTCATTACAAATCTCACACACATTTTCATAATAAGAGGCATTTGATACATTTTCATAAAAATTATAAGACATAAAAAAAAACACAAACTAAAATAAAATAATTACAAATAAAACGACATACCTTGGCCCGTGATGAAAATCACGAGACTTACCATGCCGTCCAAAATCACCTTCGAACTCAACGCTTAGCCTTCCCCGGCAACGGCGCCAAAATGATTGATCGAAATACCTAACCTCAACTTACCCCTAATTACTCTCCCTCATGTGATGCAATGTAGGGTCGGGGGAGAAAGATTTCTTCCCCTCGGGATAGTATCAAAAGAAAGGGCAAAGAGGTGAGAGAAATGGAATGGTGTAAAATGGGATGTGTGTGCACAAAAATGCACCCCAATCGCAAGGAGACTTTCGTGTGTCGTGAAATACTTGGAAGAGTATTCCAAGGTCGTATCCACAGGGAAGGAAGTGAGACAAGTTTGAAGTGATTTGGCGAAAAACGGAAATGTAAAATCTTTTGTCTTGAGAGTTGGTTGGTGAAATATTTGTTAATGAAAATGCAATGGGAAACAAATGTTGGCAAGTCCAAAAAGGTCACTCCAATGGGTATGTCACCGCAACTCAACCCACACCTCCGATTGAGTGTGAATGAATGTTTGATTCACGGAGAGCCGAAAGTGAGATCGATGAGGGGTTAAGCATAAACCGTGACTAGGCCTACGGTTTATCAAAGTCTCATCGACTCATTCACCTTCTATCCGGTCAAAACAAACCATTTGACTCTAAAGGGAGGGTGGAGAAGGAGTTGCAATGGTATGCCCAAAGAGAGATTCCCCTTGGTCTTGCCAACTAGAAGATTTAGCTATTCATACTTGAAATGAGAATGACTATGTAATGAAAGTGCATTGTAATGGAATGAAAGTCTAGAGTAGCTAAATGCAATAAATCACAAGCTAGGTTTGGAAGAGATGAAAACCCATTTTGAATGAATGAGAATGAAGAACTTAAGAACATTCATGGTAAAGCATTTGAAAAGAGTATTAACTCGGAAATAACATAAAATGAACTAGCATTCATAACATTCCAAGAAGTTCCAAGGATCTTTTCAAAACATTCACAGCTGAAACAATGGAAAATACATGTAAAACGTCACTTTCTCTCTCTAGAACTCACTATTCATCATCTTCAACCTTGGAACTCTCTCTCTATATCTACTCCTAAGCTTAGGTAGCCACCACCTTTCAAATGTTGAATATTGTTGTATATATGGAGTGCATGCCTTGCAAAAAACGTCCATGAGGGTCCCTAGGGTCTGTGTGAAAGGCCACCCATCAATGGTAGTTGATTTTGATGGGTCACACAGGCTAGGACAGAGCTAGCCTGTAACCCCATGTGCAGCCCATTCCTCTCCCATGCTTCATTAATGTCAAGCCTTCTAAATCTTCCAAATGTGTAAGGGAGGCGTGCTCTTGTGTCAGGAAATGTTGGGGGGCAAGTGGGAGAAGTGTAGGTGGGACCCCCAAGACTCAAAGTTGAGTTACAGGCTATTTTTTGGCCAGAAGGTTCGTGGTACCAGTACTAGGTACCGGTACTATTTTTTTTGCACTAGACCACCTTCGGTAGAAATGACATAACTCTTGATCTAACCGTTGGATTGAGCTAAAATTTGGACACGATATAGAAGACATCCAGATCTACAACTTTCATGTTTTGAACTTTTCCAGATTCTGAGTAGATCATGGTAAAAATCGAGGACAACCAAGGCAGTGCTTTCCGGTGATGTGGCAGCTGGTGCCTTTGTTCCAAAACACCAATACCTCCTTGATTTCTTCAATTTTAAGCCTCCAATTCTTCATGTATTGTGTCCATGCCATTACCACACATCCAACATATTTGCAAGGTCCTAAAATCCAACTTTTAAGCTATCAAAACATGCAACATCGAGAATTCAACATTATTCATAAAATAGGCTAACACTAAGTAATTAAATGCAAAAGTTGAGTTATAATGAATGTAATGAGGCCATGAAATGTGCAATATTATGTGCTCATCAGCAAGGCCTCCCATATAATGCCTTGTAGGGTTCCATCTATATGCTCACATGCTAACTGTTGTTGTAGACGAACTTCACTAATGGTAAATGCTCCTCCTAGCCACCTTTGTGATCTATGACGTAAGCCCGTAGCATCCTTTAGAATCTGGATGGTCCTCTCAGACTGACCATCCATCTGGGCATGAAAAATAGACTCATTGTCAGCTATGTCCCCATTGCTCACTAGAAACTCTCCCAAAAGTGAACTGCAAACTTGGGGTCCCGATCCGATACTATAGATATAGGCACCCTATACAACCAGACTATCTCTCTTATGTATAACCAACAGAACTCCTCTAGCCTGAAGGTCATCCGTTCTGGCAAAAAGTATGTCGACTTGGTAAGCCGACCCACTATTACCCCCACCGCATCATGTCCTCACGATGTCCATGGCAAATGGGTCACAAAATCCATCATGATGTGCTCCCACTTCCACTCAGACACCTCCAAAGGCTGGAGCAATCCATTGGTCTTTAGTGCTCAGCCTTGACCTGCTAACACGTGAGACATCTACTGACAAAGTCTCCAATGTGCTTCTTTATTCCACTCTAATAGTATTGGCGACGAATATAGTGGTACATCTTTGAGCCACCCGGATGAACTACAAAATGGGAATAGTTGAACTCCTTGAGAATCCCCTCTCTCAATCCCGGCGACTGGGGAACTACAACTCTTCCCCTATACTGAAGGCTACCATTCGCGTGAATAGCCCAGCCCTCGTCACATGTACCTGATTGCACTTGGTCCCTGATAGACAATATCTCCGTGTCCAGTCTCTAGGACTCGATCACTTTGCTTAGCAAAGAAGGTGCAGCCACCAAACTTGCCAAAGTGCCCTGAGCCTGACCCCTGTAGTGTAGCCTGAATTGTCCCATAGTCTCAAGCATCTTCCACTCTCGGGAAGCCACACTAGCCAAGACTTCCTGTGACTTCCGGCTGAGCGTATCAACCATTACGTTTGCCTTACCAGGGTGGTAATGCAAAGTGAAGTCGTAGTCCTCTAGATACTTCATCCACCTGCGTTGCCTCATGTTGAGTTTTCGTTGTGTAAAAATGTACTTCAGACTTTGTGGTTTGAAAACACATCAAATTGCTCACCATACAAATAGTGGCGTCAAGCCTTAAAGGAAAAGACAATGGCCGCCAACTCCATGTCGTGCGTAGGATAGTTCTGCTCGTGGTTCTTTAATTGCCGAGAACCGTAAGCCACAACCCTCCCAAACTGCATCAAGACACCACCAAGTCCGTCCTTAGAGACATCACAACACACTATGTACCTCTACCCACTTTCTGAAACAATCAAAATAGGAGTTGAAGTAAGCCTCCTCTTTAACTCCTGGAATGCCTTCTCACAAGAATCATTCCACTCAAACTTGACCTCCTTCCTAGTTAATCTCGTCAGAGGTGCAGCTAGTCAGGAGAAGTCCTCAATGAACCTCTGGTAGTACTCTATCAATCCCAAGAAACTGCGTATCTCGAAGACTCACTTTGGCCTTTCCCAACTCATAACTACCTCAACCTTCTACGAGTCAACCGGTACACCCAAAGCTGATACCACGTGTCCCAAAAATTTTACTTTTATGAATCAAAATTCACATTTGCTGAACTTGACGTACAATTGATGGTCCCTCAAGGTCTGGAGAACAATCCTCAAATGACACTCATGCTCTTCCTCAGTCTTAGAGTAGATCAGGATGTCCTCAACAAAAACCACGACAAACTGATCTAAATAGGGTTGGAATACCCTATACATGAGATCCATGAATGCCATCGGGGCATTCGTCAACCCAAATGGCATCACTGTGAACTCGAAATACCCATACCGTGTTCTGAACACCGTCTTAGGGATACCTGCCTCCCTAATCCTCAACTAATGGTAGCCAGTGCGGAGATCTATTTTGGAGGAGACTCTCGTTCCCCTCAGCTTATCAAACAAATCATCGATCCTCGGTAAAGGGTACCTATTATTGATAGTAACCTAGTTTAACTGTCGATAATCTATACACAATCGAAAAGTCTTATCTTTTTTCTTAGCAAACAATACCAAAGCGCCCCAAGGTGAAGTGCTTGGTCTAATAAAACCCTTGTCCAACAATTCTTGCAATTGAATCTTAAGTTCTTGTAACTTAGCAGGTGCCATTCTATGCGGAGTCATAGAAATAGAAGAAGTACCAGAATGTAACTCAATCTGGAAGTCCACATCCCTATGGGGAGATAATCCTGGTAGCTCGTCCAGAAACACATCCTCATACTCACAAACAACCCAAGGTAGGCCCAATTCCTATCTTACCTCATCCTCCAGAGTAAGGCTCACAAGCCAACCTATCAACTGCCCGTGCCAGTGAGAATCATACACTGCTAGGGGCAAAGCGTCGTGTTTTTCTCCCTGAAACTTGAAACAAACACCTTCCGGCGTATAAGTAGTGACCCTCTTTTGGTCACAATCAATGACGACCCGATGTGCCACCAAACAATCCATCCTAAGGATGACATCGAACTCTGACATGTCCATGCCCCTAAGGTCTACGGTGAGTAGGACTCCTGAGATCTTTAACTCGTATCCCTGACATATCTGATCAACACACACTCTGGCTCCTACGGCTCTTCCAAGGTATCAACCTCTAAGCCTAAATCTCAAACACATGATGCAAAAATGAATGAATGTGATGCACTAGAGTCAAACAACACCTTAGCCCATTAGCGAGAGAGTAGAAACATACCCTGAATGACTGAATAATCCACTGGCTCAGTTTGAGGTGTGATGGCGTAGACACGCCCCTGGGTCCCTGAAGTTCAGTCCTGCCCATGGCCTCGACCCATGCCTTAGCCCATCTGGCCTGACTATGGAGTCCCTGCTCAAAAAGTGGTAGGGGCCAAAGTAGTGTCCTGAAACTGGTACTGACTTCCCCGGCCTGTGACGGGGTAGGGAGGAATGTAGTGTGTCTATGGATGCCCCACTAATAATTAGGACTGAGAAGTCTCATAACTCTGGGATCCCTGCCTCTAAGGACAATCCCGTTTCATGTGACCCAACTGATGGCAATGAAAACAAGTCTTTTGGCCTACCTGGTAGGTTGTCCTGACCCACTTTGGGAGGATCGACCTTGGCCCTGATAACCGAAACCCTGTTCCTGAAACCCTTGTGGGGTAGAAGTCCTTTGTCTCTTCCCTGAACTAGAAGAAAAGGATTGACCCTCATTCTTCCTATCCTTAGCACCCGCCTCCCGGATACTTTGTGCGTCTTCAACTTCGCTCTCAATGGTCATAACTATCTTAACCATTGTGTCCAATTCTTGTAGGCGAAGGCCCACAATCTTTCCTCGAATGGACAATTTCTGTGAAACCCCGAAAATGTGAACTGTTTATAACAAAGGAAAAAAAAATATAATAGTAAATTGTCACCACGGAATATGTTGTGAACTTAAATTTTTATAGAGCTCGGATGATGAAACGGACTTCGCCGTTGAATTTGTCTCGCGAAATCTAGTGACCATGTAAAATTTCGTTGAATTCTGAGATAGTTGGATTTTTCGCGTTTTACGAGACGAACGGGCTTCGGGTGACCCCGTACACGAAATTTTTATAAAATTTTAAAGTTTGGGGAACAAATTGAGATAATTTAAAATAAAAATATTTTGAACTTAAATCGGGATCAAATTTAATCATTTCGGGACGAAAACGGACCCGAATTTAAAAGAGACGTGTGGCCAATTGTGGGTCAAGTATTCTAAAAATATAAATAGGGGCCTAAAGTCTGAAAAATCAGACTTCTCCTTCACCATCTCAGCCGTGAGAAAAGAATAGAGGGAAAATGAGAGAAAACCCAACTTCTCTCTACGATCTACGGCCGTAGAGTGCTCAAATCCACTCGGGCCAAGAACAAAAGACGTTCTACGCGTCAAGGGCTACACGTGGGTACCAAAACCCACAAGTTTCACCGAAGGTGAACGGATGGGGGTGTACGAAAATCAAGATTTGAGTCGTATTTTGTTGCTCGGATTCCGTCGAGCTAGAAGGGAGAAGTGATCACGTCGACGAGGGCTACGCATGGGTACCAAAAACAACGAATTTTACCGAAGGTGAAATTCCAGGAGTTGAGAAAATCAAGCTTCGAGTTGGGTTTTCGGGTCTTGGGAGCTTCCTACGGGATTCTCACGCTACAAGAGGTAGGGGTTCTCCTACTTGGCTTGATTTCTTACCTAGAAATCCCTATGATAAATGGGCTGGATATATATATGCATATCTATATATATTGACCTAGGTATATATATATTTATATGTATATGGTTATGGAATAATGAAGATGGTGGGTAGGTTGTTAGAAAATTACACTGCCTATTGATGGGATTTAGGTAAAATAATTTTATCCTAAATTGGTATGTAGAAATTGTCTATTGGAATTTCTTGAATTATGTGAAAATTGGGCAGGATATGTGTTACCATGTTGTTTTCCTTGAAGGTGTTTGACAAAATGCCTAAATGGATTGAAATTGTTATTTGAAAAATAACATGTTATGCCTTATGTGGTAAATGAAAATCATATGTGTACGATATGATTTATGTTGAAATTATGAATTTCAGATATATATTTTGATATATCAATTGTTGTGATGAAGCATGGAATTTATACGTTTATAATGTAAATTTCCATGGAATGGAATTGATTATGTTAATTTGGTCCACATGGCATGCATTACATATGTGACATAATGTTATTGCAATGACACATCGCATTGCATATGGACGGGGAATTCACATCATGAGTGGTGTGTGTGTGTGCAGGTTGTTGTTAATACCATATGTCAAAATGTGGTAGAGATAGTTCATATGGCATTCATTACATATGAACCTTGCATGAGAAAAGCAATGGGTCATTACATTGCATATGTACGGGAACATCATATACATGGACATTGTGTCATAAGGATGTTGTGCATGGGTGTTTATACCGCAATCTATGTGGTATTAAATGCATGTGGTTATGGGACTTGCTCATTGGCATTATTGCATATAGAGCATGACATTGGTAACTCCATTCATGGACATTAGTCATTAGTGGAGGCATGTGTAGGTGGTGCATGGTTAATCAACACCATACTTGGTGCTTGATGGTGGGCTCGGGAAAGTTGGATTAAAAATCCGACTTAGTCGCACGGGCATATGCATGGAAAACTTGTGTCGGGTATAGCAAGAAGGGCTAGATACTCCCTCGGGTGCAAGACCCGGTTACTTGGTTCACACACTCCCCTAAGATGAAATTCCGAAAAAGTGTGATGGTGTACGGAACCGGCGGTTGTGATACCAAAATCCGTTGCCCAACAAGACACAAGATTTTGATATAAAATATACTCATCCAATGAGTATCATATTTTCCGTCGAAGACGGGTTCATTACACATTGCCTTGTGTTGTGGGAGTCGGGAAGGACTCGGGTTGTGTTACATGATTGAGTCTCATCTTAGTCATGGCATGTTGTACACATGGGCATTTACATTGTGTTGTCGAGTTGGGAAGGGCTCGGGCTGAGTGCGTAAATGAGTCATATCTCATTTCATGTTGAGCCGGGGCGGGCTCGGGTTGAGTACATGAGTCTCATCTCATTTTATGGGGCTTGAGTAGCCCGGGTTTAACTTACATGACATTGCATGTAAAGGGAGCCATGATGGGCTCAGATGGGTGCACATGGGTGGGTCTCACCTCATTCATAGTATGACATAATAGCATTACATCATTTAATCGCATGTTATTGATGGAATGGTTTTGGATTTGTGGTGTGTGCATGTGAACATTTCATATGCATATAGGTGGAGGAGTAGCGTCTGTAGGAATTTCTCTACTGGGCGTTGGGTCACCCTATACAGGAAACATTTCAGGTGCGGAACGTTCACCGACGGATGGCTCAAGTTTGAGCCCTCATGGTTGAAGAAGGCCAACATGTGGTCTTAGCTTCATTTTTTGTAAAATTAGACTTGTAATTAAATTTTGGCATGTAATGTGTAAAGGAATTGTAACAGAGTCTATATGGACTGTTTTGATATAACTGTGCATGTTTTATATGAGTATAGATAAATGGACCCGGTGTGGTCTACATTTACTTATAAATGGACCCGATGCGGTCATTGTATTGTATTGGGCCTCGGATGGGCTTTGTAAGGTTTATTGTACAGGTTGTGTTTTTGGGTAGAGCTCCCCGTACGAAGGAGACTCTGCCTGAATTTTGTTAAAAGATGGATCCCGATAAATGGGACATAACGCTGAGATATCGAGTCACTCGGTATCCATGGGCATTCCGCGGGTTGACGGATGGTCAACGGGACCCCTGGATTTTTGGGGCATCACAATTTTAGTTCATCCTCAAACCTTCTTACCTTGTCCATGTCAGTGGCCACGTAATAATCGGCAAAACGGGCTAGTTCGGTGAACTTGGCCACATACTCCATCACTGTCATTGTCCCTTGTTTCAAGTCTAGAAATTCTCGGGCCTTTGCATGTCAAACGGACATTGGGAAGTACTTGCCCATGAAGAGCTCCCAAAACTTTTCCCATGTCATAGCCTCTATGTTCTTTGAGGTCGTTACCCAATCCCACCACAATTAGGCTTCTCCTTCTAGCTAGAATGCAGCTAGTCTTACCTTAGTAGCGTCTGAGGTGATCTCCATAGCCACTAAGATCTTATTTACTTGCGGGAGCCAATGGTCTTCCACCATCGGATCCATCCCTCCCTTTAAAAATTAGAGGCTTGTGTGCCTTGAAGTGTTGGAGGTTACTCATGCCTCCCTGATTGGCATTGGCGATAGCTTGTGCAACAATAGCTGCCATTATGCCCATGATTTCCATAAAAGCTTGTTGGTCGAAGGCCGGTGGTGGTTGATTATTACTCCACCCACCGCCTCAGCGTCTGCTTCCCCTACTTGCCATCTAAACACATGTCAAGTAGCAATCGTTCACAAACTTAGCACCCAAAACTAGGGATTAAACATAAACCTTTAAATTTTTATCATTGTCTCCCTAGTAGAACATGTGTTACATCCTAGCAGATATTTACACCCCAAACTATCCCGTTTATTCACTTTTCCACTCCCAAGCTTGTGTTTTCTAATCCTAGTGTGTTCTATACATTTCATCATGCATATAATCCACATAACACAAAGTACGTAACAAGTAATAATTTAAGCACTTAACTTGAAAAGCACAATGAAAGCAATGCTCTAGACCCATGCCCATCAAGCCCTAGGTAATCATATACCAAGCTATGATACCCCAAAAATTGGAGGGTCCGTTGATCACCCATCAACCCGCGAAAATACTAGTGGATGTCGCATAACCCGACACAATATTAAAAGCTTCACAAACCGGAATCATAACTTGCAATGCAACTTGTGTTCATCTTTCCCTTGGATCCAATCAAGGTCCAATTCATCATGATTAACACTCCATTATAGTCCATTTACACCATTTAGGAGAAGGAACACATAGCCTGAACACTTGGCAAAACAGTTTTCAAATTTCAGATTTTTGAACTAGCTACTAGTAGGTACCTACCGATAGTTCAGGTATACTGGAAAATCTCTGCCAAAAGCTACATGTTAGCTATTGGTAGTTGTGGCTCACTGGTCTGGTACTACCTGTTGACTACTGTTAGTTCGGCTAGCGTTACCGGTTAGCTACCGGTAGTTGTGGCCTACTTGACCATAACTATTTGTTAACTACCGGTAGGTTCAGGCCATATTTGCCTACTTCACCTGTTTTTTATTTTTAATTCATTCCAAACCTTTCTAAAACCAGCCCAACCCTTACACAACATATATTTGGGCATCCAACATAGTTTAATAAGGTTTCCCATACAAAACATGACTTGTACAAGTTACATTACAATCAATACCATGAATTTAGGCATAAAATGGAATTCATTTACAAAAGCTTTACAAAATAACTATAAAAGCCACAAGTCTGCTTTCTTCATCCTTGGGGTTTGAAATGGGAGTCTCCCACCAGTGTAAGCCCCGCACCTGAAATGGTTTTCCCATAAAGGCTTAGCCACGCAAGTAGAATATTTCCAATAGAGGCTACTCCCCAACCTAAATGCATATGAAATGTTCACATGCAACATTCGACAGCTCATAACATTCCAAGCAAGATTATGCACCCAATGTTGGAATTTAGCATGTCAAGCCATGAAATGAGATGAGACTCACCCATGCAATTCAACCCGAGCCCTTCCCAACTCCCCCACGCATGTAATTGTCAATGTGTATGAACTCGTCATCTATGTTACACATCAAATGACATCATCCATTCCAGGGTCTTCTGTGGGGTGGGTATTTATGGACTTACACCAATGGCACCCAACCGACACAGAATTTATGGACTTTTACCAACGGTTCCGCGTATGCTGACACACTTTATGGACTTGTACCAACGAAAGTGTGTATCCAAATCACCGGGCCTCACACCCAAGGGATCTTCTAGCCCTTCGTGCTAACTCCAACCCTCTTTACCTTGCAAACCATGCGACTCGGCCAAATCATCAACTTAGCTTACTCGAGCCCACTCATCATCCACCCATTTGGTGTTGACAATATCCATGCACAACCACCCACTTAATGTACTGTTCTCGTACAGATGCAAATGTAATGCCTCATTGTAACTCTACTAAAATGTTCAATATGCTATGTATGTCATATGAACTATATCCAACACATTTCATATAACCCATGACAATTATATCAAAGGCATATAATTCTCATAATTCTCACAATGTCAATATGTAAACATGCATATATTAATATTTCTACTTGAATCCAAACCGAAGCATGCTATCACATATCAAGCAATAACACACTTAATTTTTTAAGGCATTATGTAAACACATAGCATGCCCACAATTCACATAGGTCAAGAAATTTCATGAGGCATTTTCTACATACTCATTTCAAGATGGAATTTATTCTTTCCAAATTCAATACCCATTTCACCAAAATTCCTTCAATAGGCAAGTGATATACATATCTATCAACCTGCCCATTTCAATATAGTATCCTAGATTGTAAATAAACCTAAGTATGAGAAACTCTACCTCTTGAAGCGTAAAGAACAACCTTGGGAAGCTCCAAGAACCCAATTCTGGCTCCAATCTTCACTTTCCCCAAAATCTCGACTTCGGGACTTCGATAAAACCCACACTTTTTGGTATGGACGTGTAGCCCTCGACGAGGAGAACAACTTTTATTCTTGGCCCAAGTGCATTCGAGCTCCCAATTTTCGTAGATTGTAGAGAGAAATTTGGAGAAAACCTTGAGCTTCCGTCTCCTCTCTATCGACTGAATAATGGCTGAGGAGATGGGGAGAAAATTTGATTTTCTCCTCTATTTATATTTTTCAAATACTTGGCTCACAATTTGCCACACGACCCTCTTTCTCCCAGGTCTGTTCTCATCCCAAAACGATTAAATTTCGTTCCGGTTCAGGTTCAAAATATTTTTATTTTAACTTTTCTTCATTTATTTTCTAAAATTCATAATTTTATTAAAATTTTCGTATCTAGGTCACCCGGGGCCCGACCACCACGTAAAATGCAAAAAAATTTGACTATCTCAAAATTCGACGAAACTTGACGAGATAGCTAGATTTTACGAGACAAAGCCAACAGTGTGGTCTGTTTCATCTTTCGAGCTCTAAAAAATTTTAGGTTTACAACCCAAACCGCGATGGCAATTTATGGTTTTGCCTTTTTTTTCATAAAAAATCAAATTTACCTGGGTTTTACAGAATAAACTAATTTATAGTGTCTTCTAAACACCTCTTATATAGGGGTTGATAATGCTAATATGGCTGCTAAGTCTGAGGTTTTGATTGTTAATCATAGTTTGATTGTTTTTCAAATTGAAATTCTAGTGATTCTACCACCCTAGATTATAGGTTTTAGAGTACGAATTTAAATAAGGCTTGTTATAGTTTGAAATAGCATTGGTTTGCTCCATCAAAACCTCCTTGAAGGCTGGAATAGTGGACATTACACGGGGGATATCCTACCAAAGTACAAATTCCACACAAATGATGTAAAACCCAGAAAATTTTGAATTTTTATAAAAAAAAAATAAAATGGTAATTAACCACTGCTGTACAGGTTAAAACCCCAAATTTTTCGAGAACTCGAATGACAAAATGAACCTCACCGTTGGATTTTTCTCGTGAAATCTTGTTACTCCATCAATTTTTTTTTTGAATTCTGAGACAATCATTTTTTTTTGCATTTTACAATGTGATTGGGTGTCACATGACTAAAATAAAAATGATCAGGTTCTAATTATAAAATTATGAAAATAATTTAAAGTTAGTTCAGATAAAATATATTGAACTTAAAATGGTACAAGATTTAATTAATTCGAGATGATATCGAATCAATAAAAAGTGAGACATGTGGCGCGTTGTGGACCAATCATCCAATGGGTATAAAAAAAGGGAAGATCAGATTTTTTTCCCCCAATTTGGCTGCTGAATTTCGATAGAGAGAAAGCGAAGAAAAGGGAGAAAATCAAGGGTTTCTTCTTCTTCTTGCAATCAATGACCAACCTTTGGTCAAATTGCTTGGGGCCAAGAACTAAAGTTCATCCACTCGGTGAGAGCTACGTCTACGCACAAAAAATCAGGAATTTTGATGAAGTCTCAAGAATGGGATTTTTGGAATTCAAATTCTAAAGCTTGATTTGAGTTTTTTGGAGTTCCTACTACATGTATTAAGCTTCAAGAGGTAGATTTCTTCTCCTAGCTAGGTTCATTTCAACTTATGGTTGCGTATAAAATGGTAGTTTGATTAGAAATGAATTCTCTTGTTTGATGTACTCCTAGTCTAACTAGAGTATGAAAAATGTGTGTAGAAATATGGTAAACCAATCTTGCATGAATTAGGTTTGTAGAATTTACTTTTTTGGTAAATTCAAGAGAAATGTGATAGATGTAATTGTGTGTTACATGATTTTTTTCCTTTTGGGTATTTGATAAAATGCTTATGTTAATGTAGCATGTTTGTTTCATTGAAAATGTTGTAACATGCTTTGTGAGAATATAAATTATAATTATATGCTTTAGATATAATTGATAATTTGGGGAATGTAATGATGTTGGAATGTAATTATATGTTTTATGATATAAGTTACATTGAGGAATTGGAATTAAAATCTTGGTTGCATAGTAATACAAAATGCAATTGTACATCACATTGCATATGCACATGAAGCATCACATTTGTGGGCATGTGAGATGGTTGTGGGTGTGTGCATGGTTTTGATCAAACATCATTATTGGTGAGTGACACCCCAAAATTCAGGGGTCATTAATTAACCGTTGACAACTCGTCAACCCGCAGAAATACCCATGGATGTCGTATAACCCGACACTACGTTAAAAGCATCCAAGTCAAACACACCACGGTTCATACCCTATTAGGGTCCAATTGAGTCATTTAAAGGAAGAAAATTTTAAGCCCAAATCTTGGCAAAATAATTTTTTTAAAACTTCATATTTTTAGACTGGCTACCGGTAGGTGTCAATCGACTACCGGTAGTTCGGGTATTCTAGAAAATCTCTACCGGAAGCTACTTGTTAGTTACCGGTAGCTAGAACCCTCTGGACCAATGACTATTGGTTGACTACCGGTAGCCTGAGACCTTCTAGTCCATGACTACCTGTATACTACCGGTAGCTGCTTCCTTCTGGGTCACGACTACCGCTAGTTAAACCCAAATTTTGCCCATTTCCATAGTTTTTCATTTTCAATTCATTTCAAAACTTCTCAAAGTCAACCAACACATATATAAATCAACTCCAACTCATATAACATGATATTTACACAACAAATATAGTTCATATGAGTTATATTACAATTCCATACCAAGTATTGTCATACTTAATTAACAAAACTCAAAACAACAAGGCTACATGCCGACCCTCTTCACTCTTGGTGACTCGAATGTGCTCCATCCACCGGAGTATACTCCACACCTAAAATGTGTTCCCGTATAGGATGAGCCAACGCCCAGTAGAATAGATCTTACAGAGGCTACTCCCCCCTAGATGCTCATGCTCATGCAATATTCACATGCAACATAGAACCAATTCATTCCATGCAAGAATATGAATTCAATGTTGGAATGCAACCATGTCATGCCATGAAATGAGATGATACTCACTCACGCACTTCAACCTGAGTCCACATCAACTCCCACAACACAATGCAATGCACTTGTGAAGTGACTCGTCACTTGACGAAAACCCCATCCAATGATTGTTTGAAAATAAATGTTGTTTCAATTATAAAATCACATCATTAATGGTTGTTACTCATTGAATGAGCACTTTATAAATCAAAATCTTGTGTCTTTGTTGGGAAATGGATTTTGGTATCACAACCGCCGGTTCCATACACCATGACACTTTTCTGGAATTTCACCGTCGGGAAGTGTCTGAACTATGTGGTGGGGTCTTGCACCCGAGGGAGTATCTAGCTCTTCTTACTATACTAGACACAAGTTTTCATGCATGCAACTGTGAGACTTAATTGGATCTTCAATCCAATTTTTTCCAAGCCCACCCATCAAGCACCTAGTTTAGTGTTGATCAACCATGCACCTACACACCCACACTCATTCATATAGCCCATGAATGTGATGCCATGATCTTACCCAACATGTAATGAACACCACATGAGCAATATTTTTCACATGTCTTAATATCCCATGGAAATTGACATTTCTTGCATAAATTTTCATAAATCATCATAAACAACAAATCAATAAGCATATGTCAACAACACATTCAACATGTTATTCCAATGGCATCAAACAACCATCTAAAACAATCAAGGCATTTCATCAAACACCTTATGGGCACATTTTATAAAACACATAGCATGCCTCAAAATTTCCTAAGTTACAAGAACAATTTCATGAAACTTTCATATATCAAAAATTAAGCTACAAGCTAGCCTAAATCATTTTCATGCTCACTTTTCCACTTCCATAACTATAGACATATATACAAGTCAATACTTAGACATGTATAAATTCAACCCTTAATCTACCAGCATCTAAAGAAGGAATGATCCAAGGTAAGAAGAACCCTACCTCAAATGGAGTATGGAGAACTCCAAGAACACCAACCAAACCTTCAAGATCTTAATCTCTCAAATCCTCCTCTTGGATCTTTGGTGAAATCTCTTATTTTTGGTGTGGCTGTGTAGCCCTCGTCGCATAGAAGAGCTTTAGTTCTTGGTTTGACGGATTCCGACCGACGAAACTTTGGAAATCATTGGAAGAAGATGGAAATCTAAGTTTTTCTCTCTTTTTCTCTCTTCTCTCTTCACTCTTGGGCGGAAGAACCAGCAGAATAATGGGGATATTTTCTACTAAAAATTTGATTTTTATCCCTATTTATAATTTTTGAGACTTGGCCCAGATTGTGTCAAGTGTCCCCTACTTATTCGGGTCCGTTTTCACCCCAAAATAATTTATTACATTTCGTATTTAGCTCAAATTAATTTTATTGATACTTTAATCCAATTATACTTAAATTTTAAGATAATTATATTTGGAGATCTTTGTGGGGTCATCTGCCACCTAGTTGCCTCGAACGACGTGCAAAACATCTAACTATCTCAAAATTTGACTAGATTTTGTGATACAAGTCCAAAGGAAAAATTCATTTCCTCATCCAAGGTCTAAAACATGAGTGCTTTAAATATGCATTATAGTGGCAAAATGACCATTTTTCCCTTTTCAAAAAAATTTAAAATTTCTCGGGTTTTACATGGTGGATGATGCGTGAGATCAGAAAAGTTAGACCAAGGCTCAACTAAGTCGCACGAGTTACATTGAAATTAGGGACAAGGTTAGCAAGAAAGGCTAGATTGTCCCTCAGGTGCAAGATCCAGTGATTTGGATACGCACTCCATTAGTATCGAGTCCATAAAGTGTGTTGGTGTTTGTGAAGCAGTTGGTGGAAGTCCAAAAATGCCATGTCAGTTGGATTCCCATTGGTGAAAGTCCATAAATGACCATCTCAAAAAAGACCCAAGATTTATAAATAGTCATTGGATGTACAACATAAATGGCTGGGTCTAGGAATGCTCGAATTCATGCGCATAGCATTGAATGTGTTATGGGCGCAAATGAAGGCTCGACTGTATTGCATGTGTGAGTCTCACCTCATAACATGGCACGGCATTATGACATTCGTTCTTGAAGTTGCATGTTCTTGGAGGAATGTTTGTTTGATTGTTGAATGGCATGTGAGCATTTCATATGCATCTAGGTTGGAGACTAGCCTCTTTAAGTGATAATCTATTGAGTGTGCCTCATCCTTTATGGGAACAACATTTCAGATGCGGGACAAGCGTCGGTAGATGGCTCTCACTTGGACCCTCATTTATGAACAAAGCCGAGTTGTGGTTTTAAATTATATTTTTGTAAAACAAGTGTGTAATTAGTTTTTAGACATTTAATATTGTATAAATGATTGAAAAACGAACTCATATGAACTATTTTTTGTGTAAAATTTGATGTTATATGAGTTTGGGTGGATGTTGTATGAGATTAGATGAGTTGGAATTGAAAAAAAGATTGAATTGGGGCAAACTAGGCTCTTCCACCGACAGAACATTGATTATCTACCGGTAGAAAAATTCCAGAGAGCTCTTTTGTCGGTAGATCTATCGGTAGAACGTTAATTATCTACCGGTAAAAAAATTCCCGAGAGCTCTCCTACCTGTAGAACGTTAATTATCGACCGATAGGTCCTCTTAAATTTTCAAAAATTTAAAATAATTTGGTCAAGCCTTCGGGTCTGGAGTCCGTTTGTTCTAAGGATGTAAATAGACTAATATTAAGGACAAATTGATGTATATTGGACCTTGGAATTGTTAAGTGATTGAAATGTACATAGGTTACACGTTTGGGAGTGCTAAGTACAAGGGAAATTGTATCCAAGCTCTGTATTGTTTATGATCTCAGTGAAGGGGATGTTATGTCGTGGTGTTAGATTATGCGGCATTCACGGGTACTTCCATGTGTTGAAGGGTGATCAACTGATTGACTAAGAAGCCCCAGTTTTAGAGGCATCACAATTGATCAGTGGGTGATATAACATAAACTTCCTTGATTTCTTTCATCTCTAGAGCATCCATCTTTCGAGACAAAGTAGTCATTCTAGCTCTTAAGTTATCATCCTCTTTTAACACATATTTTGCTCCCTAGATTATGGATGGCTTGGTTTCAACAATATTTGGTCAGGCCAATTCCCAAATTTGGTAACTCTCAAAAATGGTATCAAAAAACTCAAATGTCTCATTGGAATTTGTACTCATAAATTCTACAAACTGATGCATTGTAGAAAGAAGGGCATCATAAAAAAAACAACTAAGGTCCAACTCTCAAATGCATAATATGGGCAAGCTTGGAGAAGATCCTTAAATTTCTCCCAACTTTGATAAAAAGTTTCTCCCTCTTTCACACAAAAATTTATGATTTGACATCTCAATGCATTAGTATGGTGCACAAGAAAAAAATTCTTGAAAAAATCAGTTTGTAAAACTTGCCAACTTGGAATAGATTGAGCTTTCAAAGAATTTAACAACTATTTAGTTGTATCCTTCATATAAAAAGGAAAAACTTTCAACCAGGCCATTTCACAATTATCTTGTAATGCGACACATATTTCCTCAAATTCCTTCATATGTAAATAAGGATTTTCATACTCAAGACCATGAAACTGAGGTAAAACCTATATTTTCCCTACTTAAATGTTAAAATTTGGAGCATTTGTGGGAAAAGAAAATCGTGAGGAGACACTAGTGCATGTAGAATGCAAATATTCTCTCAAAGTTCTCGCATTTTGAACCACCTCTTGTTCTTTTTGAGTATTATTTGTCATGCTTAGCTCAAAATAGTCTAAAAATGCTTCTGATGATGAAGATGGTGAAGATGAAAGGCTAGACTAATTTACAAACTCTACTAATGACTTAACAAACATAAACAATAAAAATAAAACAAAATAGTATATAAACATATTTAAAACTTCTTTGTTCTTTTTCAAATCACCGTAACTCCCCGGTAGCGGCGCCAAAAGCTTGACCTAATTTAAATCATACAACCATGTATAAATGGTCAAATTGTAGTATTACTCAATTAAATCCGAGATCAAACCCACAGGGATCCATCTGTTGGAATTCAAAATAGAAAAAGTAAGATTGTCGTGCACTACGCTTTACAATAGCTTATGGTGTAAACTTAGAACTGTTACATAAATACTCGAACTAGATTTTTTATTATGATAATTGAAAAGCTACTCTCTAGTTCGAGTATCCAACATGCATTTTATTGCTTGATTATGAAAATGCCTCCTTACAACAATCAACTTCTATATTACTAGAAAGTTAACTGGTAGGTTTGATGTATAAACTAAACCATACCACAACAACTAATTAGGTTATTCGGAAGGTCTATGCACCATACAACAACCAAATAACCCTACTAAACGTGAAGGTGAACCATTCAAAAGGTTTACTTTAGCTATTCGATTGGTAGGTTAATGATTCAATGAAAACGAAGTTCCGTTTTATGCATTGAATCAAAAGCATTACCTATAGCGAGATTTTCACCCATCTATAACCATTCTCTCGACTATTACATAATACCCAACTATGTGCATCATTGTATCATGAAGTAGGTAACAAGATAAAGATGAACTAATATATAACAATAAGTTTAGCTCGGTATTCGTAACCACGAGCATATAGTAATACAACACCAAACAAAAATAATAAAAACCATTCATCAATTAAGGGAGGTATAAACATTAAAGCATAAATAAAACATCTGTATTTTCATAAAAAAAATAATGTTACACATGTCTTCACCCTCCAATAGAGAGTATTTATGTACCAGTATAAACGGACTACTCACACTTCATTGCTATAGACAAGCAAGAAGGGTGAGATAATCTCATTTCAACCTAACACAAATACCAAAATCAACGTCAGAGATCCTTCCCCGAGGAATAGTTGAATCACCCTCACTATTATTACCAATTAGGGCACAAAAGTGAGAGAGGTTCAACTCTCCAAGTAAAAAGAATGTAAAAGAAATGTAGAAGACGATAAATTCTGGCTTAGGAGTGTTTAAAGTAGGGTTTCTTCTTTTGTAGCTCTGGCTTTCTTCTCTTTTTAAGTCATCCCTTCAAAATGGCTGAACTAGGCTATTTATAGGCTCCAGGAAAGGGTTTAGGGGTGGCTGACACCTAGGGCAGCTAATCAGAGCTTTTTGTTGCACTTTTGGACCAATGGAGGTGGAGAACAATTAAGACGGTTTAGCTATTGTCTAAAGGCCACCACCACCATCTGGATGGTGTTCATCCTCTATTTTCATGCTCCTTGGCTTGCTTTCTAATTTCTAGTGTCTTGCCATTGTCCAGATTATGGTTTTACCATCTGGATGGTGCCTTAATGCTGGTTTTTTCCTTTGTCTTTTCTCCTTTCTTTCTTTGCACTTTAGCCCTCCAATTCTTCCTCATTACATATGAAACCCTACAAAATATAAATTTAAAACATTAGTCATAATATAATCTAAATTAGACAATTTAAATTAATTAAGGCACATAATTAACCCTAATTCATTATAGCACTTTTTATGGTTAATCAAAGACTATGTTACATAATTGAATGAGTAATTAATGGATGACTGATAGAATGAATGTGTATATAGAGAAAGAATTTTTTTGATGACATTGATAATGAGAGTATCATATTCATTATCATGCAATGCTATCAAAGAATGAAACTTGTAGCGATCAACTGTAAATAGTAAGAGTTAGACTCATTTCCTGTAAAATGTGATAATTGATGCCTTTTTTTATTTTTTCACAATGCAAGGTATATCAATTTTTTGCCTTTTGTGTTTATTAATTTCTTAGGTGTCAAATATGTGATAAATAAATCAAATATTAGCATCCTAATTTTGTATATTAGGAGAAAACAATTAATCCTTGTTAAAGTACCCACCCAAGAATAATTTTCTTGTAAAACCAGGGTAAATTTAAACTTTTATGAATAAAGGGCAAAACGGTAATTTATCACTACGATACGGGTTACAAACCTGAGTTTTTTTCTAGAACTCGGATGTCGAAACGGAACTCATCGTTGGATTCGTCTCCCGAAATCTAGTTATCATGTCAAATTTCATCAAATTATGAGATACTCGAGTTTTTTACGTTTTACGAGGCAGCCAGACCCCGGAAGACCCAAATACAAAATTTTTAAGAAAATTATGAGAATTTTAAAATAAATGAAGTCAAAACAAATTAAAAATATTTTTAACTTGAACCGTAGAGAAATTTAATTGTTTCGGGATGATATCGGACCCGAAATTAAATAGGACATGTGCCCAATTGTGGGCCAAGCATCCTAAAAATAAAAATAGGGGGGAAATCTGATTTTCCCTCTTTGTTCAGCTGATACACAGCCAATAGAGAGGAGAGGGAAGCTCAAGGTTTTCTCCAACTTCTCTCTACGATCTATGGAGCTAGAGAGCACGAATCCACTAGGGCCAAGAACTAAAGTTGGTCTCCTCGACGATGGCTACGCGTCTACACCAAAAACAAACGCTTTCACCAAAGGTGAGTGAATCAAAATTCTTGGAAGATCTTGGGATTAAGTTGGGTTGGTTCCTTGGAGCTTCTACAACTTGTTTTACGCTTCAAGAGGTAGGGGATTCTCATACTTAGGTTTATTCACCACCTTAAATGTTATGATGAAATGAGTAGGTTAATATAGATATATATGACTTGCCTATAAAAGTGAATTGGTGGAAATGGGTATTAAAAGTAGGTAGAATATCTTCTATCTTGAAATGAATATGTAGAAATTGTTAAATGTAATTTCTTGAATTATGTGAATTATGGGCATATTATGTGTTTACATAATGTCTTGATTTGGAAGTATGTTATTGCTTAATGTGAGATAACATGCTTGGACTTGAGTTTTGGATAAAATGTTGATAAATATGCATAATGGTTTATTGACATTGTGAGCTATGAAAATTATATGCTTTTGATATAATTTGTCATGGATTATGTGAATTGAGTTTGGAATAGTTCAAATGGCAAACATGGCATATTGAACATTGTAGTAGAGTTGCAAGGAGACATTACATTGCATATGCACGAGAACATTGCATTAAGTGGGTGGTTGTGCATGGAAGTAGTCAACACCACATGGGTGGATGACTAGTGGGCTCGTGTGAACTAAGTCAATGACTTGGCCTAGTCGAACGGTTTACATGGTGTTGAGGGTCGGGGTTAACAAGAAGGGCTAGATGATCCCCCGGGTGCAAGGCCCAGTGATTTGGAAATGCACTTCAGTTGGTATTAGGTCATAAAGTGTGTTGGTGTACGCGGCACCGTTGGTGGATGTTCATAAATCCCGTGTCAGTTAGGTGCCGTTGGTGTAAGTCCATAAATACTCACCTCATACAAGACTCCGGATTGATAATGTCATTTGATGTATAACATAAATGACAGAAATGTACACATGAAAAATTGCATGTGTTGGAGAGTCGAGACGGGCTCGGGATCATGGATGACGGGCAAATGCACAATAGTAATTGCATGTATCGGAGAGCTATGAAGGGCTCGAATTCGGATAGTGAGAGTGAGTCTCATCTCATTCCATAGCATTGTATAGTAGTTTCCAATATTGATAGCATATCCATGCTTGGAATGTGTCATGGTGAATTGGTTGTATATGAGCATTTCATGTGCATTTTGGTTTGGAGAGTAGCCTATTTAGGAAATACTCTACTAAGCGTGGCTCACCCTTTATGGAAAAATATTTCAGGTGCAGAGTATACCCCAGTGGGAGGAGCACATTCGGGTCACCAAGGGTGAAGAGGGCCTGCATGTGGCCTTGTTTTGAGTTTTGTAAAACATTTATGGAACTTAGTTTTTCACATGTAAATTCATATAAAAGATTGTAACGAAACTTGTATGGATCAAGTATTATGTGTATAAACCATGTTGAAAGCCCAAATGCATGTTATGTAAGAGTTGTATTGGTTTTAGGAAGGTTTGGAATGAATTGGGGAAGGTGAAGTAGCAAATCTGGGCTGAACCTACCGGTAGTTAACAGGTAAAATTTTGTCTTTCGGCCCTGAGCTACCTGTAGTCAACCGGTAGCTCATGGTCCAGCAGGTAATTACTACCGGTAGTCAACTGGTAGCTCATGGTCTAGTGGACTCGAACTACCGGTAGGTCCATAAACACCTACCGGTAGCTCTTACGAAAATCTGAAACTTGAATGACTACAGGTAGCTCATGGTCCAGTAGACCCGAGCTACCAGTAGGTCCATAAACACCTATCGATAGTCAATCTAAAAATTTGAAATTTTAAAATTGTTTTGCTATGCCTTTGGACCACGTAACCTCTTGGTTAAAGGGTGTGAATGGACTATAAATGTGATGATTTTAAGCACATTGGATCTTTGTTGGGTTTAAATGATTAAAAGAACACATATCACAGTTGTGGGCAAAAACCCCAGTTGCGGGAAAAACTATCGACGTGGTGTCGAGTCAAATGACATCCACGGATATTTTCGCGGGTTGACAGATGAACGGTAAATCAAGGACCCCCAGATTTTGTGCCATCACATTTCTAGCTCTATCCCTAGTTTTGAGGAAGAGACTCAAATTACAACACCCAAATTTTCAAAGTGAGCTCGTTCGCTAGACAATTTAATCGACCTCTAAAATTAAGCAAGAAAAGAGGATAAAAACAAAGGAAGGAAAATTAACTCATTTTTCGAGCTTAGCGGTATTTAAATTCAAAAGTGGGAAAAAGGATGAAGAACCAATAAATACCCTTTCTTTATATGGGTAGTTTTCACCTTTGCATTGATGTTTATATTTACATTTGTGTGTGTATATGTTATTGGTGTTTTAAGCTCTTCATGCTAGCACAACACATCACTTAGGGTATGTTTGTTAACGTTTTCATTTTTATGTTTTTTTAACAAAAAAATAAAAATAAAAATATTTTTTTCTATGACTAAAAAATATAAAACATGTTGGATAATCATTTATATTTAAAAAATTATGAAAACAAAAATAAAAAAACATATTTGCTATTATACCCAAAATCTACCACCCAACACCACTTAAACCCACCATCAGCAACCACCTAACCCCACCATAAACCCACCACCAAACCCCTTGCAATCCACCACCCACCACCAACCACCCAACATATCGACAACCCAACACCACCGAAACCCCCAACCCTAAACCCCA
>CM042190.1:7673233-7689621 GCA_023539305.1 Ilex asprella | reverse complement strand
CCACCAAAAACCACCACTAACAACCACCCAAAATCACAAGAACAATTATAAGAGAGAAAGAGAGAGGAGGCACAGAGAACATAAAAGGCAATTGAGAAATAAAGGGCTTTTATACCCAAGTAAAAAAATTATTTGTTTTCTATTAATAGGACTCGAAGGTTAGACCTCATTAAATTGTGTTCCCAACCTTCGCTTGTTTCATTTTTTTGGATGTTTTCAAAAATAACATTTTGGATGTTTTCATATTTTGGCCCTGTTTTCAAAATGGAGGAGTAAAACAAAAAAAAACTATAAAACCTGAGAAAATTAAAACTTTTTATGAAAAAGGCAAAAAGGTAATTTGCCACTACGGTACAAGTTACAAACCTACATTTTTCTAGAGATCGGATGACGAAATGGACTTCACCGTTGGATTCATCTCGCGAAATCTAGTTACCCATGCAAATTTTGTTGGATTCAAGATAGTCAAATTTTTTATGTTTTTTAAGACGACGGATGTCCGGTGACCCCCAAAAATTAAATTTTTAATAAAATGTTAAAATTTAAAAAATAATTTAAAGAAATTTGAAATAAAAATATTTTAGCTTTAACCCGAGCAAAATTTAAACATTTTAGGGAAAAAAACGGACCCAAACAAGTGGGGGACAGGTGACGCGTCTCGGGCCAAATCTTTAACATTATAAATAGGATAAAATATCTAATTTTCAGCAGAAAAATCTGCTAAAAATCAGTGTCTTCAACATTGGAAGAAAAAGGGAGAGACGAGGAAAATCTAATCCTTTTTCTTCGATTCCCGGAGTTTCGTCGGTTGGAATTTGTCGGACCAAGAATTAAAGTTCATCTATGCGACGAGGGCTACACAACCACACTAAAAACAAGGGATTTCACCAAAGATCCAAGGAGAAATTTCGGGGAAATTGAGACTTTTGGGCTTGTATTGGTGTTCTTGAAGGTTCTACCTTCATTTTAACGCTCCAAGAAATAGGGTTCTTCCTACTTTGGTTCATTTTCTACCTAGAATGTCCATAAGGGATAGTTAGGTGTATGTGGTTATATATCACTTGTCTATTGTTATGAAAATGAAGAATTGAGTATAAAAATAGCTTAGACTAATTTCTAGATTGGTTTTGATATATGGGAGTATTTGTGAAATTTCTCGACATTTGATGTTATGAGGACAATTTTATGTGATAACATGATGTGTTGCTTTGAAGGTGTTTGATAGAATGTCTTGAATGACCAAAGTTTCTATTTTGGGAAAATTGAAATCATATGCTTAGTGTGTGCTTTACAATTGGAAATGGGTATGTTGATATATACTTTATGTTATATTAGCATTATGATGATCATGGAAATTGTATGCATGTGATATAGTTTGTCATGATAGATGTTGCATTTGGTGATTAGATAAATGTGAGATAAATTGCTCATTTGGCATTATTGCATAGTGGGCATGGTGTTTGCATCACATTCATGAGTTTATGCATGAGTGTGGATGTGTGAGTGCATGATTTAATCAAACACCATACTTGGTACTTGATGGATGGCCTCAGAAAAGTTGGATTAAAGATCCGACTGAGTCCCATGGTTACATACATGGAAAAACTTGTGTCGGGTAGAACAAGAAGGGCTAGATACTCTCTCGGGTGCAAAACCTGGCTACTTGGTTCACACACTCCCCTGAGGTGAAATTCTGGAAAAGTGTGATGGTGCACGGAACCAGCGGTTGTGATACCAAAATTCGTTGCCCAACAAAGACAGGAGATTTTGTTTTCTAAAACACCCATTCATTGGGTAATATCCATAAATGATTTTTTTTTATAAAAAAATAACTTCTATTTCAAACAATCATTGAATGGATTTTCGTCAAATGACGGTTTCATTACACAAGTGCATTGCATTGTGTTGTGGGAGTCGGTGAGGGTTCAGATTAAAGTACATGAGTGAGTTTCATCTCATTTTATGGCATGACATAGAATTCCTATCAATGGATGCATATTCTTGATTGGAATGCTTGAATGGATAAATGTGTTGATTGTTGCATGTATACATTTCATGTGCATCTAGGATGGGGAGTATACTCTGTAGGGAATACTCTATTGAGCGTGGCTCCCCTATACGAAAAAATATTTTAAGTGCGAGCTATACACCGGTGGATGGCTCTCATTTGGGGCCTCAAGGATGAAGAGAAGTCGACATCAGGCCTTTAACCTTGGTTTTTGTAAAACTTTTGTTAAAACAAAGATTTGGGCATGTAATATATATAAAAGAATTGTAATTAAACTGTTATAGACTATTTTTAATATAACCTTGCATGTTTTTATATGAGTACAGATAAATGGATCTGGTGTGGTCATTGTTTACTCATAAATGGACCCGGTGCGATCAATGTTGTATATTGAACCTTGGATGGATCATGCGATTGTATATTGTACAGGTGGTATTTTGGGTATAGCTTCCCGTACAAAGGAGACTCTGACCCAAATTTTGTTAAATTATGGATCCCAATAAATGGGGCATAATAGTGTGATATCGAGTAACATGATATCTACGAGTATTCCGCGAGTTGATGGGTGATCAACGGACCCCCGGATTTTGGGGCGTCACAAAATCCCCAAACGCTACCTTAGTATTTGCATATCAAAATAAAATAGAGGAAGCCTACTTGAAAATACTCTATGAATAAAGTCTAAGATGGAAATACAACACATAAAACAACATCAAATATGGTGAATATGAGTTCTTAAATTATCCTAGGGGGAGGGGTGCTAAGGATCTTTCCACGCGATTAGACATGTGGATTATGCTTCCCATTTGAACAATCACCAATTTAACCTATTAACCATAATTACCAAGTTAATTAATTAATTTTTCAATTAAGTCCTTTGAACCCTTTTTCTCTGAACAAGAAAAACCCATCATGAATGAATGGATGTTATGTGTATGAAAATTAACAAACCCAACAATCCTATTATAACCAATCCAATCTGTCCAACAAGCCAACCATCAATTCACAACCAATTTGATGACTATGCAAGATATAGAAATCAATGAGTTATTACATCAAAGTATCTAACAAAAGCAAGATAAGAAAATAGGAAAAAGAACGACAAACATGGCATATAACTACAAAGTATAAAACAAATATCAAAAATAAGGTGTAGAGATTAAGAGTATATCACAAAACAAATAAAAGTCAAAGCAAATAAAAACTAAGTATGAAAATACAGGACAATGAGTGAATAGATCTTTTAAATATCCCATAAAGTCCAATATCTTGGTCTTCAAATTAGACAGCTCTAGTATTTGTGTCATCATGTGACTACATTATCTCTACTAACCTCTTATGGCAAATATTATGCCATCATTCCAAGCCTTTGTATTATTGTTCCCACAAGAGGAGGTGATGGAGAAGGTTATATGGAAGTTGGATTCATGTTAGGAGGAAAAGACAAAAAAAACTATAGCCTTTAGTCCTGTCGCCAGAACTTCAGGGAAATCTACTCGAGCCACATGTAGGTCACTAGAGTAGTCCCTAAAACATGTATGTCTAACTGACATATCAACTGCAAGCTCTCCTTCGGACTAATACTACTCCTCAACTCCTCATAACCTCCAAAACAAGCATAATCGTATTTATTTTATTCAAATGCAACTAAATACACATGCATGGTTGAAATTAGGATCTAAAATGAATGCAATTTTCAATTTTTGAAATTGAAATGCAACAAGTCATTACTTAAAAAAATCACACCAATCCATCATTTAATTGATCCATCATTATTTCATCATATCCACTTAATACTAAGGCATAAAAATTAATTTAGAACACAACTTGTGTTCATCATTAGAGCAATTTCCACACTTAGTCCAATTACTATGATCACTTACACGTGTTCAAATATTATCTTTCTTTAATCAACCCATGTGTGAAGTGCATGAAACTAAACCCCTACACAACTAAGAATCAAACTAGACTAAATCATTAGTGTAGCTCTACATGAATTTCTAATGCATCATTTAAGTGAAAACATAATTGGTTAGTGAGTGTCCTAAATAATTTTTTTTTATCTTCTTTTTGGACGCTCTCCCTTTTTTTACATCTATTCTACTCTTAATGGCCTCAATTAGCACGATTTAGGATTACGCTTTACCAATTATGCTTCTAAGACATGTAGCTTAGTTCTTTGGGCTTTACAATCATATAGTAATCTCAACAATTAAAATTTTCATTGACACTAATCATTTTATGTCTCGTCTTCTTGTTTGGATCTGGTCACATTGGACACTTTTCTCAAAGTTGGCTCTTTGGCATCTTTTAAAGAATTTGGGATTTCCAAACCTTTAGTTATGTGTTCAATTATCACCAATGCTCAAAATTATGTAAGATCATTAACAACTTAAGCAAGAAATACTCTCAATTTATGGAGGTGATTGGTTACGAGTGCAGTTGGTTTATGAATTTCACAAAGATCAATACAATCCAAGTACGCTACTGTGGAAGAATCTTAGTTTAAGGTCATGCTTTAACACTTATAGCTATTTAGTTCTCTATCCCGAATATAACTTAGATTAGTGCACTTCAATTTTAATTTACTGATGAATCAACTAAAATCTAAATCAAAGTGTGATTACCATGATTAATAACAAAAATAACAAAATAAAATATTTTTTGTTTTTTCCTTTTTCTATAATTTTGTATTGTTCAAAAATATCATAAAAATAAAAAATATGCATTACAAGGCAATAAACAAAGGAAAATAAAACAACTAAGAGTGAATCCTAAAAGGATATCTACCTAGATATCAAAACTCTATTCGGATTTGGCATTAATATTTTTTTGTGTTTTTCAATTTACGAAAAGCAAAGTAGATAAATAAATATATTTACAATGCATGAATTTAGAGTGTATGATGCAATGAATGATTGTGCATCTAGGTTCACATCCTCACCTCACCGACCCCCTAGGAGACTCAACCACTCTTGTAGCCTTAGGGCCTCCAACTTTGTTGAGGCTGTTAAGCTCGTCACTCTTCACCCAAACTTGTTTTCCCTTCCAGTCTCTCCAACCAAACTTTTTTTCCTTCCAATCTCTTGGGTTAGCACAAGAATGGGTGGCTCTGTTTTCTTCGAATGTTTCTAGATCAACCTTAATTTTTAGAGTAGAGAGGGTCTTTTTCAATTTAGATAATGTGACTTCAGGTTACGAAGCATCCCTAGGTTTGGGCTCAGCAGTCCAATACATAAGTTTGATAAGATTCGAGACTAGGTATTTAAAGCTTTGGATTGGTTGGCTAGGTGGATGAGCTTCTTGTCCATCACTTCCCTAGAGTACATGCAATGTGTACTATATTGAGCTCAGGGCAACACCCCTTGATTTCTTGAGTAGTTGGAGATTCAACTTAAAAGTCAAGATTGACCCAAACTAGTTTTCCCTTCCAATCTCTCCACCCAAACTTTTTTTCCTTCCAATATCTCTTGGGTTAGCACAAGAATGGGTGGACGACACTCTGTTCTCTTCGAATGTTTCTAGGCCAACCTTAATGTTTCAAGTTGAGAGAGTCTTTTACAATTTAGATAATGTGACTTTAGGTTACGAAACATCCCTAGGTTTGGGCTCAGTAGTCCAATACATAAGTTTGATAAGATTTGACACTTGGCTTTTAAAGCTTTGGATTGGTTGGCTAGGTGGATGAGCTTCTTGTTCATCACTTCCCTAGAGTACATGCAATGTGTACTATATTAAGCTCAGGGCAACACCCCTTGACTTCTTGAGTAGTTGGAGATTCAAATTAAAAGTCAAGATTGACCCAAACTTGTTTTCCCTTCCAATCTCTCCACCCAAACTTTTTTTCCTTCCAATCCCTCTTGGGTTAGCACAAGAATGGGTGGACAACACTCTGTTCTCTTCGAATGTTTCTAGGCCAACCTTAATTTTTCAAGTTGAGTGAGTCTTTTTCAATTTATATAATGTGACTTTAGGAAACGAAACATCCCTAGGTTTGGGCTCAGTAGTCCAATACATAAGTTTGCTAAGATTCGACACTTGGTTTTAACAGCTTTGGAATGGTTGGCTAGGTGGATGAGCTTCTTGTTAATCACTTCCCTGGAGTACATGCAATGTGTACAATATTGAGCTCAAGGCAACACCCCTTGATTTCTTGAGTAGTTGGAGATTCAAATTAAAAGTCAAGATTGACCCAAACTTGTTTTCCCTTCCTATCTCTCCACCCAAACTTTTTTTCCTCCCAATCTCTCTTAGGTTAGCAGAAGAATGGGTGGACAACACTCTGTTCTCTTCGAATGTTTCTAGGCCAACCTTAATTTTTCAAGTTGAGAGAGTCTTTTTCAATTTATATAATGTGACTTTAGGTTACGAAACATCCCTAGGTTTGGGCTCAGTAGTCCTATACATAAGTTTGTTAAGATTCGACACTTGGTTTTTACAGCTTTGGATTGGTTGGCTAGGTGGACGAGCTTCTTGTTCATCACTTCCCTAGAGTACATGCAATGTGTACTATATTGAGCTCAGGGCAACACCCCTTGATTTCTTGAGTAGTTGGAGATTCTACTTATAAGACAAGATTGACCCAAACTTTTTTTCCCTTCCAATCTCTCCACCCAAACTTTTTTTCCTTCCAATCTTTCTTGGGTTAGCACAAGAATGGGTGGACGACACTGTGTTCTCTTCGAATGCTTCTAGGCCAACCTTAATTTTTCAAGTTGAGAGAGTCTGTTTTAATTTATATAATGTGACTTTAGGTTACGAAACGTCCCTAGGTTTGGGCTCTGTAGTCCTATACTTAAGTTTGATAAGATTCGACACTTGGTTTTTAACGCTTTGGATTGGTTGGCTAGGTGAATGAGCTTCTTGTTCATCACTTCCCTAGAGTACATGCAATGTGTACTATATTGAGCTCAGGGCAACACCCCTCGATTTCTTTAGTAGTTGGAGATTCAACATAAAAGTCTAGATTGACCCAACTACCTCATTCTACGGACACCTCATTCTTTAAAAGCCTGAAACCCATTTGGAAGAGATCTCAATATCTTCCATTTAATCATGGAGTCTTCATATTGATAATTGATATGAAAGATGAATATATTTATAATTGAACCTCATTCCTTTTGAGACTCCTTATTAACTAGTAGTTATTAATACATCTCTAGAAAGCAAAAATAGGTATGTAAGAAAAAAAAACATTGCCTACAAGTGTCAAATATAACTCAAGCCAACCACACGCTTATACCCATTCTTGTTCCAAGAGGGGGAAATATAAAGCAGATTTTTCTTCACGATTATACACTTGGATTGCACGACACTACCAAGAAGGGGGTGAATAGGTTTTCAAACTTTATGCTGAGCCAAACACCAAATTAAACCAATTATTACACCCAATTACTTCTTCTCACAAAGATTATTCAACCCCTTTTTAAATGCCACAACCCCTTAAGCCCATAAAGATTGATGTTGTTAATTTGTAAATTAAATGCACAAACACTCAATCTCTTACAGTGATCCCAACTAAAGACCCAAACCCTTGATACACAACTATGGATGATAAATATATTAAATCAAGCATTCAATCAAACACCTAGTGTGCATGTGTGCTCAAATTACAAATGTATATGAAAATAGCAAAGATTAACGCATTCAATTTGTTGATGTGAAAACCCTTCTTTGGAAAAACTGCAAGGAACCTTTCTAGGGTTCACCAAAAGCCTAATTATCCCAAAATCAGTTTACAAATACTTGAGACTTATACCTCAATCAATACCATGGTTAAATGCTCATTTTCTTCAGTAAGCCTCTCCACTGGATACACCCATCAATGTCCCTGAAAACTTCACTTGGATTCTCCACTGCAATAGATCCTCTACGCCTTTAGTGATTGATTAGCACAAAAATTTGTAAATTTGTATATTTCTATATGCTAATCATCTTATTTTAATTGATTTTGGGAGTTAAATTATGGGAGTTGCATGAATTGAGCTCTTAACAAAGATATTTGATGTTTGCAGACAAAAAGTGCAAAATGAGGCTTCTTAAGACCCTCCCAAATGTATTGAGATGATTATGGATGAAAGAATGGCTAGAGGAAAGCTCAGGAGTTAAAAAAGTAGAAATATTACCGGTATGCAGTACTGGTACACTTAAGCCACTGGTGTTCAAGGTACCGGTATGTAGTACTGGTACTGTCTGCTTAGTCTGCCACAAATCTTTGCATCTCAAGCTCTGCTACCTTGGAGGTCCCACCAACAGATCTCCCATGCTCCCCTGACACGCCCATAACACTATTCATCCCTTTCACACTTCTCTTTGATTTTTTTGGGAGCCATGGTGATTAATGAGGAGAAAGAAGAGAAGAGAAGACAAGCTGGGTGTGTAGACAAGGTCTACACTCCCCCTTTCCAGACCATCTCTCCTGCACCCCTATGGATGGAGGTCAATTCTGGAGGCTAGGCCACCTCTTCAATCACGTTTTGGCAAACAAAGTCTCCATGATTCAGCATTCCACACATTGGGATAGAGATATAGAGAGAGAAGGTCTAGGAAGAAGATGATGAATAGTGTTCTAGCGAGAGAAAATTGAGAATTTTCTATTTCTTTCAATACATTGTCTTGTAATCCCCTGTAAGAATCTTTTAAGCTTCATTGAATGCCTTTAATGTTATTGCCTGCAAGTTCATTCCAAGTTAATTCTCTTTTAAAGCTTTCACCATCATTGTTATTGCCTGCAAGTTCATTCCAAGTTAGTTTGAAATGGGTATTCATTGCTTTCACATATAGCTTATGTTTGCTTGCATTTAGTTACTCAAGAACTTTATTCCCTTGCAATGCATGAGTAGCTAAACCTTTTAGTTGGAAAACCCAAGGGGAACCTCCACTTGGGTATACCTTTTCAACTCATTTTTTCCCTTTCTCTCAAAGTCAATAGTTCAGTTTGACAGGGTTGAGGGCGAATAAGTTGTGAATCTTTGATATTCCATAGGCCTAGTCATGGTTTATGCTTAGACACTCACCCATTTCACCCCTAGCTTCCCACGAATCAATCATTCATTCATGCTCTATTGGAGGAGGCATTCAAGTGGAGATGGTATTCCCATTGGAATGATCTCTTGGATTTGCCAACATTTGTTCTCATTTCATTTTCACCAAAATACACCTCACCAAACAATTTTCAAACCACAAAGATTTTACACTTCTTTTACTCAAAATCACCTTCCCCTTGGTTTACTTCCTTCACCGTGGAAACGACCTTGGAATACCACCAAGTAAAACACGATCCGTGAAAATCTCCTTGCGCTTGGGGAGAACTTTTGTACATTCACACATCATATTTACACCATCTTATTTTTCTTTCTCCTTGCCCTTTCTTTTGACACTATCCCAAAGGAGAGTGACCCTCCCCTTTATCAATACACTACACATTTTAAGGGATGGTTTTTAGAGGTTAGGAAACAACAAGGTTTTTGATCAAGTAGTGATCTTCTCCGCTAAGATCCTCGATATGCACACTTCCAATGGGTTTGGTCTTCAACTAAACAAGTTCTTCTTCTCCAAGGTATGAAATTACATAGGAATTACAAGATAATAGTCTTTGGATTTAGAGATCTAGGGTAGTGGTATGATCTCTAAGGTTTAAGAGGTAAGAATTTAACTCACGAAAGAGATACCCTAGATTGGAAAAGGCTCACTCTATTCATAGGCTCAAATTAAGGTTTGTCTTGGAGGCCAAGAAAACACAAATTTATGAATGACCGCTCGAGAAGTGGGAGGGTGGTCATTGGGTGGTGGTACTGGAATTAAAAATAAATTCCAATTCGACCTAGAACCGCAGGACCACTAAAGTGACCCAGACGATCCCTACTACTACATTTAGCCTTTGCCCAATTTTTCCTAAAGTCATGAAGAGACCACTCTAATGAAAGCTAGTGAGTGTAAGACAATCCCTATTGGTTTTTTAAGCCTAAAATCAAGCAAAAAATTTGTCCTCTTGAACACTAAAGGGTGTTGCTCAATAGGGGTTCGATGATGACTCAAATTTATGTTTTTAAAGCACACAAAATGTTTAGGAAATCTTTTCTTTAAAGAACACCTAGGAGCCATGCTTGGATCCATTTCCGATTCTATTTTAACATTAATCCTCTTAAGCCTATTAAACGAAGGAATCATCTTAGGTCTCTAGGTATTTACCATGTCCTAAGTAAGAAGGTGTATACACAATGGTTTTGATGTAGCTTTAACACATGATCTCCTTCCTTCAATTAATGCTTTTGAATATTCATCATTTTAGCATCGTGACCATGGAATATGTTACAAGGACTTCAAGAAATTAGCCAGTTACAAAACATAATCTAGCACACTTTATGGTTGAATAATCACCAATTTTAACCTATTAACCACAATTACCAAATCAATGGATTAATTTCTCAGTTAAGTTCTTTGAACCCATTTTTCCTTAACAAGAATGGTCTATTATGAATGAATGGCTGCTATGTGTATGAAAATTAACAAGCTCAACAATCCAATTCAAACAAACCAATCCAAACCTTCCAAGAAGCCAACCACCAATCCATGATCATCCATATGCAAGATATAGAAATCAATGAGTCATTCCTTCAACACATTGTATATGTGTATGCGCTGTTGTCTCTATATGTGTCAATGTGTGTATAAAATTAAAGCAATAAAGAAATAATCCACAATACAATCAATTTACAAAGGAACCCTCTCGGAAAAAAAAACCCCACAAAATCAATCCCGGTTCACCGAGACTAAGCCACTAAACTCAAAGTCAATTACAAGGATATAAATTTTATACCACAACCAATACCCCCATGATTAGAGGTTTTCTTACTTATCAATCTCTCCTTTTGATACACCCACCAATGTTTTGAGTAGTTTTACTTGGACGTGTTCTCCACAATGAACCTTCTAGGACTCGAATAATCAATGGTTCACCAAAAAAAATATTATTCTTCATTGTGTGATGTTGAATGGAAGAAACATATAGGTTTTGGCCTTTCAATCTTAGGGATCTAGGGTCATTTTGAAGCTCTCCAAAAATTCTTAGTCTTTTTCTAGCTTAAAGAGGCTTAACCTAGGTGGAAGAGGCTTGCCCTATTTATAGGTCCGAAGTTATAGTAGCCTTGGGGTCCAAAAAAAACTAAATTCACGAAGGACCACTAGAGTGGAGTAACCCTAATTAGTTTGTAAATTAAAATGATTAAGTAATCAATTTTGAAAGATAAAATATCTATAAATTATAAATTATAGTTTCAAGGTCAAATGCTGGAATACCATAGAATACAAGGCAATTTTGCAAGGCTTGAAACTACGAGGGACAAAAGTGAAATAAACAAACATGGACCAATCAGAAGGTGACACTTGACAAGACCAGAGCACGACACCTAGCTTATAATGCAAGACACCACCATTAGGAAGGTGGAGGTGGGGGTTAGGACCCCCTTGGTCGTGAGCTTCCCTATCCCCTCTATAAATAGGGGCCTTTTCTTTATTCGCGATATATACTCCATTCCAATTCCATATCTCTCCATTCCAAGGACCAGCCGGCCACCCATTCTCCAAAGAGAGAAAAAAGAAAGAAAAGGTGAGAAAGAAATAAAGAAAATAAAAGGTCAGAATCGGTATATCCGTTACTCTGTATTTCTACTTTTCTATTGTATCTTTCTATTCGAATAGTTGAACTACCGCCACTTTTTTGTCTTGAATGATAATAAAGGTGGTTGTGTTTCAATTGTTCCTTGTGAAAGAAGTTGTATTTTAATTTATATTGTAATGAATACTATCTGCACTCCTTGCTTGTCTGTAGCAATGGAGCATGAGTAGTCTTTTATACCCTTCAAAATAGGGTAAACATATGTATAATATTGGTTAGATTTTGAAAATGCTGATGTTTTATTTATATATTTATTTATATATGCATTAAATGCCTAATGCATGATACAGTGATGTACATAATTTTGGTGTTGTGTCTGGAATTATGTTATCAGTGAATCATAAGACCCGCCAGTTAAATATCCACAGTATTCCTAACAGTATGGCTTGTCCTCCACCAGAACGCTGAGGATTTTCTATTAGGGTTGTTTAATTATTATATCTAACTATATTGTCAATCTACCAACCATGGTGTTCCTATCGGTATAGCTTGTCCTCCACCAGAATGCTGATGATATTTAACTGGTATATATATATATATATATATATATATATATTATATTATAGATGACCTGTTGAGTAACTCAGGTATTCCTCATGAATGGCTTGTCCTTCTGGTTTGCTTGAATTAGTTAATTGTCACATCTATAACCAGTTTTCTTAAGAAGTTGTTGTGTTATGCTATATTACCACCAGTTAACCTAAGAAGTGGATGTGTTATGGTTTATTATATATGCACTTACAATCATGAGATCAAGTGAATAACTCAAGTATTCCTCATGAATGACTTGTTCTTCTGGTTTGCTAGGGTTAATCAATTAAAATGGCTATAACTAGCTTTCCTAAGAAGTTGCTGAGTTATGATTTATTACCACCACCTGTTAGCCTAAAAAGCGACTGTGTTATGGTTTATATACATCAAACATGCCAATTGACTTTCCAATAAAATGGACGTTAATTGTTGTGAGGTAGAATTTTCAGTACCTAACCAATATAAAGCATATGGATCCCTAAACTAAAAGGTATCTTTTATATTCCTATCATTAATATGCTTTATCTACGCACTTTATTTATTTAATCATTTAAAATAATTGTTAAACTAAGCTCACATCACAAGCTATCAAACAACTTTATTGTTTTTATTTATTTTATTGTCTAAATTACAGAAAACTCTTCATGGGATCGATGCTTGGACTTAAAACCAAGAAAACTATAATTTGACCACTTATACTTGGGTGTATAATATAATATAATTCAGACACACTAAAAAGTGCAAATCAAGAGTCGTTAAAGAGCAGTTAGAGAGAAGTTGTCACTAGAATGAAAAAAGAATTGAATTCAATCAAGTTGAGAAGGGATAGCTCAAGTTGTCATCAGACTGCTCGAGCTGTCTACAAACCTAGTGAAGGGCTTGACAGCGTTCTACACTGCCAACTTCATAGCCTTTGGAATTCGAATATTGGGATGTTTATATAGTTGATTGGGGACTTTTCAACAAGATAGTGTTTGAAATAAGTCATATTGAACGATTTCAACAATTTCCTGTGATGATTAAGACCATGTTGTTATATGCCATCAACCCCAATGGTGTAAAGTACTTTCTAAAATTTTTGGTTCTTTAACTCTACTATTGGATGGCGTGAAAGGAAAATTTTGTTTCAACCATTCTAGATCTGGATACTAAATATTTGCAAATAGTGATTTTTCTGATGAAAAACAATCTTCTGACTAAAGAAGTGCTAGTAGAAGAAATAGTTATTCAAAGTTATTAGGAGTAAAATCTTTTGGAATTAAGTATAATTGAAAAGAATGAACAAGAGTAAAACAACTTATGGAAGAAGAATTTTCATCTCAGATCACCCTATTGCATATCAACAGAGTCAAAAGCAATATGACTCCACAAAAAAAACTTCTATAAGACATAATTAAATGGGATCAACTCAATTTACTGTTTGATTTACAAATGTACACTGATGAAATTGAAGGAATGAGAAAACATCCTTCCAAACAGGATCCATATGGCCGAGGTGATGTATCTGCAACAAGTGAAGATAGTATTTACTATCATAATTTGGTAAATGAAATGGAGCCATGACACAAGCCCTGAAGTCAAATGGAAAATTATTGTGTATATGCCCAAGCAATGATGTGAAAACCAATATTATTGCAGAAGCGCAATGAACCTCTACAGTTTTCAACCAACAAAGTTGTGCAAAAATCACTTTGGAATTAGCCAACTATTTGAACTAGGAGAATGCTCATTTGAGAAGGGCAAACAAATGTCAAACTATGGTTATAAGAAAATAACATATGTAACAAATCATGACACCTATGTACTAGACAAGTACAAGGTGGACAAGAAAGTCAAAAAAATGTTGATAAGTTTGTAATAACATATTTTGTCTTCTTGTAAGAAGCCTTGCTATAAAGGAAGACTCTCCTCAAGGTATAGAGAGCAAGCTTTCAAGACTCCATCACTTCCTACATATCTACCTAACCTCTTTGAATTTCATTTGTGAACATTCCCTTATATCTTCGTGTTTTGTAAACATCCTTGTAGAGAAGTTCACTTTTTTTTGTAAGTGGTATCAAAGCACGGCTTTAAACCCCAACTATTTTATGTTAGTTTAATAGAGTGTCAGTTAACAATAATTAAGGAAAGCTATGCCATAGATGTGATAGCAAAGGCTTAGGGAGAAATATGGTGGGACATTGGGAGAGTTTGAGAAGTTAGAGGAAGAAAGTGTAATTTCCTTAGTAACAAAATTCAACATTATTGAACTTAATTTTTATAAATTAACATTAAAAGTATGATTAGGACATGGCATAGGTGGGGAAGTGTGAGTTTACGAGGATTTGAATGTGATGCAAAAATAGAAGGATGGAAGTGTAAGAAGTGCAAACTTGGATTCGGAAGGCAGGAGGTAGAGGCAATTCCAAAGGGTTTTTTTGGTTGGTTGTCTTATTGTTGTTGGCGACCAGCTTGAGCTTCAGTAGACCGACTGAAGTCATTTTTGGCCACTTGAATCTTTCCACCACCTTGCCTTTTGTGTTTAGTATAAATACTAAATCTTGCATCACGTGACGTGCCATCACAATCTTAAGCACCTTAATATATCTCACATAAAAGAGGAAAAAGAAGGAGATAAATTGGAAACTATTAAGGATATTGGCAGTGGCTCAAATTTTTTTTTTTTTGATTGGTTTGGTGACATTATTACTAAAAAGACCAATTTTGATTTGTTAGCTGACATCATCGCTAAAAACTTATTGGATGATACAAGTGGAGCAATTTCATTGCTTGAATGAGATGAGAGTTCCGTTATAATTGGTTAGATGATGTCATTTCTAAAATATGATTAGAAGATACAAGTGGAGCAATTTCATTGCTTGAATGAGATAAGAGTTCCTTTGTAATTGGTTAGATTATGTCATTGCTAAAATCTATTTGGAAGATACAATTGGAGCAACCAAATGCATTGTTTAAATGCAAAGAAGTTCATCTGACACCACCTTGAGATGCCTATAAATAGGCATGGGTCTCTTTGTTTTGAAATCATTCCAAAAATTGTATTTGTTCAATTTTCATTCTCTTGTTGAGAGTACGAGAGATTTTCTTTACTAGGGTTTGAGAGGGTAAGGTTAAGTGAGTTGTACAAATGGTTAAGAGTTTTGGTTTGGGATTTAAACCTAAGTTGTGAGGCTTGTACCATTGTACCTATTTTCTCTCAATAGTAAAGAAAGGAGACAGGATCACGTCTCGTGGACGTAGGCAAAGTAATTTTGTCGAACCACATAAATCTTGGTGTTGTGAGTTGTGTTTTGATTTTCTTTATTCCGCTTATTTATTTTCTTATCATAGTACTAACCAAATTGTTGCGATGTTAATTCTCAACTAGATCCCTGGGTTTGTTTGAGAAGATTGTAATTAAGAACAAGTGCGCATAATTCTTAATTACCGACACTCAGTATGATGATGGGAAAAGGAATCTCGATTGGAAAATTCGAGGTGGAGCCCTGTGATGGGAAAAACAACTTTAGTCTAAGGCAAAAAAAAATTAAAGACATCTTAATGTAACAAGGACTGCCCAAAGCAATACTTGAGAAACACAAAAAACCAACGGACATGAAAAAGGAGGACTGGGAGGAACTTGAGATGAAAGTTGTGAGTACCATCCATTTATCTCTCGCACCAGAGGTAAAATATTATTTTTTTTAATGAAACTTCTGCTCCAGATTTAAGTAAAAATTGAAAAATATTTATATGTCAAAATCCTTGACAAATAAATTGTTCTTGAAGAAACAATTATATCAATTGTTGATCAGCTTAATCAATTTAACAAAATTGTTACTCAACGTTCAAGTGTTGAGGTTAAAATTGTAGAGGAGGATAAGCAATTCTACTCTTGGCTTCTCTTTCATCTTCTTTTGATACACTTGTAACTACACTTGTGGTTGGGAAAGAGACTGTAACGCCCCATAATACACCCTGGACGGCATTACATTCTAATAACTATTTAAGCATGAGAGCACTAAGATAAATCATCAATAAAGAAGACTTCAAGCAGTCATTCATAACATTTACATGAATATCCCAAAAGAATATGTCATCTTTGGCATTTACATCTCCAAAAGAATATTAAAGTCAGTCTTGCAGCGGAAATACAAACTAAACTAGGCTACAAAATTTCCAAAAGAACATCCT
>CM042190.1:7642975-7668233 GCA_023539305.1 Ilex asprella | reverse complement strand
AAAAATTAGGGTTTGAGGAATTTCCAACTATTATTTTGTTCAAATCATGTGAATATTCGTACAAAGACTTAGAAACAATGAACCCATAACAAATATATACTATTTAGAGTCCAAATGTACATATACAATAACCCTACCATCATTAAATAAAAATGGAAGAAAACCCCTACCTTGAGTCTTGAAGATCTAGGGTTTGGATTCTTGGATCTACCCTTAATCTCTTATTTTTTCCTTCCTTCCTTCCTCTTTTCTCTTCCTTTCTTTCTCTCTTAGGGTTTCTAATGTTGGAGTGGCTGAAATGGGGTCAAAATGGACGACCTTAGGAATTTATAAGGCTAGCCTTGGACCACGGTCGCGACTTAAAACATTCAGGTTTTTATCGGGTGTACCAGTACCCAGTTCCGGTACCATTTGGTACCGGTACCCAGTACCGGTACTACAAACCTTCTGGAATAGGGGTACCGGTACCCAGTATCGGTACCAAAAACCTTCTGTAAATGGGGTACCGGTACCTTGTACCAGTACTAATCAGGAGACAGATTATTCCTCCGTCTACCAAGTTTCCAATGCACTTCATATTACCTTTCCCAAGGTTTTTCGACCTTCCGGATTCAATGAAAACATTATCTTGACCTAAACATATTTAGAAACTTATCTAATAACTATTTTCAATCTCAAACGCCTTTGATAATTAAACTTCCTAGATTCATTTGTCTCCTAAGTATTCATTTATAATGTTTTAACCCATGTGATTCATTCTTACACCATTATATACAAAAGAACTATTAAACTCGCATATTACTATATTAATATACGCCTGTGGGGTATTACAGATACTCTCAGTGTAAACCCCCACATTCTTGCCTTTATATAATAACTTAATGATTTTGAAATACTCATATATGTAATGAGGGAAGCATGAACTACTTATGTTGTAAAAGTAGAAGTTAGGAAGTGTTCTGAACTTAAAACACATTTTTTGATAGAACTTGGGTAGAAAGAATTTTGACACTTTCTTAGTATTTGGACCATAACTTTTTATCCTGATGTCCTTTTGATCTGAAATTTTAACAGTAGACACTGTACTTGCAGAGATACAAAAAAAAATCACGAAAATTTTTTCAAATCAACCTCTAAATAGGTCAAAACTTCACTTGAAATTTCTGTAAAAATTGGGAGTCCAGTCGAACGACAGTGAGCCCAAGTACTTTGGTGTCTGCAGAACTCTGATGAAAAAGTAAAAGTAGTAGGAGCAACTAACGTTCGAACATCATAATGAAGTTCGTACGTGAGGTAGTAATTTGCACTACTAACGTTCGAACGCTATAATGACGTTCAAACGTGAGTTACGATTCTGAGTTTCAAATTCGCGAATAGGGGACTTTTCTCCTACTATAAATACTTAAGAACACTTCACTTAACCCCATTTCAACATCTCTAACCCTAGACAGTCTTACAGAGTAAGAAAGAAGGAGAAAAACACAAGATCTAGGGAATTTTCACATTGAAGTGGATCAAATCTTCTAAATTTCTTACAAAACTATGAAAACAAAGTAGGGAAATATATGTTTTAACTCTAAATCTTATATATATGTTATGGAATCCTTATTTCTTGATGTTCTTGCAAACCTTACTATGTTTTGAATGAAGTTATGGTTTAATAGAACAAAAAATTCTTGTTCTTCATATCAAAACCTTAGTTTTCGAGAAAGATAGATTTTTCATCTTGATTTTCCTTTGTTCTTGATTTAAAGACTCTAATGTTTAGTGTGAACAATAAAAATATATGTTTGATGATCTCTTGAATTGCTCCGTTGGAAAAATACCTATGGAATTGGGGGGTTTTGATTTACTTGTGATTTGAGAAATTGGTTGGTATTGTATCTCTTGTGTGGATGTTTGGATGAACATGAGTGGTTGTTAACCTGGTATCGTAGAGTGGGTAGATGCATTTCTTACTCCTTGTGGGTTTGAAGGTTCCCTACCACTCATAGTGGGGTTGGTGTCTTGCCTAAACCAAACTACTATTCGCTCACGTGGTATCGAGGTTGAGAGTTAGTATACTATTCTTAGGTTGGATTCGTCAATGTCGATACGTTGGTATACGACATTCCTAAAGTTGTGTATCCTTGCAAGGATTGTGGGGGGGGCATAATATTCTCAATGTATGTATTCATACTAAGTCTTACTACTTACCTGAGATACAGATACAAATATGGGCAAAATCGTTTATTGTTTGGAAATTGGTTTTACTCTTCATTTAATTTATTGCTACTGCTTGAACTTGAGATATGATAAATTGTCACAATTTTATTTCAAAGTTATATATGATATTTTGTAAAGTGAGACATAACTGTTTTATATTTTTTTCAAACCTTGTTCGAGTTTGGGAAGATTTTCTTACAGAGCTTAGTGCTCACCCCGTATAAACAATATTTATTTTCAAATTTCGGTTTAGAGGAAAAGCTCAAACTTGATCCTCGACTAGGAGATGCATTTTGAGACAATGTATGGATGATATTTTGTTTATTCAATTGCAAGATTAAGTTTGATTTTTAAATGTAATTGTCATAGTTTGACATTTTTTTTTTGATGTAACGGTCATGGTTTGGCATATTCTTTTGGATGATGTTGTAGATATTATGTATGATGAATGGAATTTTCTTTATTTCTGGATTTTATTAGTTGTTCTCGTGATGTAAATGATTTTTAGATAGTAATATCGTCTAAGGTGGATTTTGGCATGTTATACTCAGGGTTAATGAGGTGACGGCGGCTCTCTTAGAGACTGAGACACTCCAAAGATTAGGAAACGATTCCCAAGTAGAAGGGTTGATGGCCAATAGTGAACCTAGCCAAAAATAAGGAAGAAGTAAAAACAAAGGCTCTAGAAACAGATGGAGGTCATGCTCAAAATCAAAAGGAAATAGTGACAGCAAAATCAAGTGTAACTACTGTCACAAGGAAGGACATATGAAAAGGAACTGCTATCAAAGAAAGCAAGATCTGGAGGACAAAAGGAAATCTGTGAATTCAGATCAAGCAGACATTGCACAAGATGGTTCAAACGGTAATGGTGATTTATCGTCAGTTACCACAAGTGTGAATTATCTTGCTGACAAATGGATATTGGATTCTGGATGTTCTTACCACATATGTCCGTATAGGTAATGGCTTGATACTTATAAACCCTATAATGGAGGAACTGTTCTAATGAGTAATGATGTAGTTTGTAATACCGTTGGGATTAGGACTATTAAAATTTAAATGTTTGATGGTATGGTGAGAACACTAGGTGATATACGGCATGTCCCTGACCTGAAAAAGAATTTAATTTCTTTAGGTACACTTGAGTCAAATGGTTTTACTTTTATGGAAACGGGTGGAGTTCTAAAAGTTGCTAAAGGGGCCAAGGTTGTTATAAAAGGGAATCTTCAGAATAACTTATATACATTGGTAGGGATTACTGTTATAGGTGGAGCAGCAGTGACAACTCCATTGGATCCAGGTACTGATAACACTACTCTATGACATTTACGCCTTAGCCATATAATTGAGAAAGGATTGCAGGAACTTCACAAAAAAAAGCTACTTGATGGGGTAAAAGTTTGTAAATTTAATTTTTGCAAATATTGCTTGCATGGTAAATAGTGCAAGGTGAGCTTCAAGATCGAAAAGCATGCAAGCAAGGATAAGTTGAAGTACATATACTCGGATGTATGGGGACCCATGCCAAATCAATCCAAAGGTGGAGTAGTATTTTTCGTGACAATTATTGATGACTTCTCCAGGAAAGTATGAGTCTACTTTATGAAGCACAAAAAATGAAGTCTTCGACAAATTCAAGCAATAGAAAGCTAAAGTTGAAAAACAGACAAGTAAGCAGATCAAGTACCTATGGACGGAATGGTATGGAGTATAAACTCTAGGAATTCAGGAAATTTTACCAGACAGAAGGGATCACTCGACATTATACTATACCAGGTGAGCCATAACAAAATGGTGTAGCGAAAAGAATGAACAAAAAATTTTTAGAAAAAACAAGATGTATGAGACTTCTTGTAGGTTTGCCAAAATTATTTTGGGTTGAGGCTGTTAACATGGTATGCTATATTGTTAACAGGTCACCGTGTTTGTCTATTGATGCAAAATTCCCTGAGGAGTTGTGGACAAGTAAACCAATTGATTATTCTAATTTAAGAATATTTGGTTGTCTTACCTACGTTCATGCACAGGAACAACAAGGATTGAAGTTGGATTCAAAGTCCAAACGGTGCATAGTTATTGGTTATGAAAAAGGCGTGAAAGGTTATAAACTTTGGGATTCAGTTGAATGAAAGATTATAATTAGCAGGGATGTTGTCTTCAATGAAGAGCATATGCTGAACTTAAACATGGAAGATGTTGATAAGTAGGTGGAGGCTCATGCAGAAAAATTCTCAGTCCAAATAGAGCCAGATGAAACACAACGGTCCAATGAAAAGGATGATATACCAACATCCTCTCAGGAAGATACATTTGGTGGTGATGACAAGCAGCAAGAATCTACAACTCTGGCTGCTAAAAGAGAGAAAAGAATACATAAGGCACCAGTCAGGTATGGTTTGAGGATATGATTTTTTTTTCATTGTTTGTTCCATCTTCTTTACAGGAGACTGTCAATGGCAAATAAAGTGAAAAATGGATGATAGCAATGGAGGATGAGATGGAGTCTTTAAAAAAAAAAACAACACTTAGGAGCTTGTTGAAAAACCTAAGGGGCAAAAGGTAATTGGTTGCAAATGGGTTTATTGAAAAAAGGAACCTCCAATAGAAAAAGTATGAGAAAAAATAAAGCTCTTCTTGTAGCAAAAGGATGAAGGCAAGTCGAAGGAATTGACTATAATGAAATTTTTGTCTCCCATTGTAAAACATTCTTTTATTTGTGTTATGTTAGCCATGATAACTATGTTTGACCTTGAGTTGCCGCAACTTGATGTCAAGACAAAGCGTTCTTTCATGGAGAATTGGAGGAGGAAATATATATGAAGGAACCAGAAGGATTCAAGGTGCAAGGTAAAGAGAATCTGATATGTAAACTTTAAATATCTCTTTACAGGTTGAAACAGTCTCCTAGGCAATGGTATAGGAAGTTTGATTCCTTTATGGTGCATGTTGGCTACATGAGAAACAGTAATGATAGATGTGTTTACTATAAAATGCTTGAATATGGTTCTTTTATTATTCTAATGCTCTATGTTTATGATATGTTAATTTCTTCAAATAACATGCATGAGATAGATTTGCTAAAGTTCGGATTATGGAGTGAGTTTGACATGAAGGATCTAGGTGCTGCTAAAAAGATCTGCCTTCTGGACAAGGTCGTACCGGTACTTTCGGCCCAGATTTGCCTGTTGAACCTGTTTTTTATTTTCAATTCATTCCAATCCCTTCCACCACCATCCAATACATGTTTAATACCATTTCCTACATAAAACTTGATACTTATAAGTTCTATTACACACAACTCCATATAATTACATACCACAACTAAGTTTTCATAATTATTTTACAAAAACTCAAAATAAAGCTACATTTTGGTTTTCTTCACCCTTGATAGTCTGGATGAGAGCCCACCGGCATGTAATCCGCACCTAAAATATTTTCCCGTAAAAGGTGAGGTACACTCAATAGAGTATCCCCTATAGAGGCTACTCCCTAACCTAGAAGCATATGAAATGCACGCATGCAACAATCAACAACATTTACCCCTTCCAAACAAGTTCATGTGATTCAAGAATGAAATTCTACTATGTCATGCCATGATATAAGGTGACACTCACTCATGCACTTTAACCTAAGCCCTCACCAGCTTCCACAACACAATGCAATGCACGTGCGTAAAACATCTAATGCAATGCACTACATCCAATGATTGTTTGAAATAAAATCATGTGCTTATAAACAAACCAATCATTGTTGGATGTTACACCTCAAAGGAGTATGTTTATAAAATAAAATCTTGTGTCTTTGTTGGGCAATGGATTTTGGAATCGCACCGCCTGCTCCGTACGCCTTTACACTTTTTTAGACTTACACTAACGGAAGTGTATAAACCAATAACCGGGTCTCGCACTCGAGGGATATTCTAGCCCTTACTATTATACCCGACACAAGTTTTTCATGCAACCATGCAACTGAACTAGATCTTCAATCCAATCTTTCCGAGTCCATTTATCAAACACCAAAAGTGGTATTAGATCAACCATACACACACCCCCCACTTATGCGGCATGCCCATGAATGTAATGCAAACCTCATGCCCAATATACAATGAATGCTAAATGAGCAATTCAATCGTATATCATCATAGTCCATGGCAATTTATATCATATGCATATAATCACCAAAATTTATCAAGATACCAATATATTAACAACATATATCAACACATTCATCTAACATCAACATGCTCAAATATGTCATAACACACTTAATTCCCACATAGACATTTAACAACACCTTAGGCACCAAATCATGTTATCACACAATATTGCTCACATAACACCAAGTGTCAAGAAATTACACATGTAACTTCCACATATCAAATTCAAACTACAATTTGGTTTAGGCCATTCCTATACCCATTTCTTCATTTTCATAACCATAGAAAATTTATAGGTCATTTTATACAACTAACCCTTTTCCTATGGACACCATAGGATAGGAATAAATCAAAGTAGGAGGGAACTCTACATCTTTAAGAGTTCAAAGAAAGGTAAAACTTTCAAGAACACCAACAAAAGCTCCAAATCCTGATTTTTCCAAAATCTCTCTTTGTGATCTTTGGTGAAATCCTTCGTTCTTGGTGTGGTTGCGTAGTCCACATTGAGGTGACCGACTTTGATTCTTGGCTCGACGAATTCCGACCAACGGAACTCCGTGAATCTTAGAAAGAAAGTTGAATTTTCTCTCTTGTCTTCTCCCTTCTCCCTCACACGTTAAAGGCTCTTGTTTTGCAGAGATATTTCTCTAAAATTTCAGATATTTTCCCCTATTTATAGTTTCAAGGCTTGGCTCACATCACGCCACATGCCCCCACCCTTGCTTGGATTCAATTTCGCCCTAAAATGATTAATTTCATCCCGGTTTAAGTACAAATTATTTTTATTTGAACTTTCCTTCAATTATAAGAAAATTTTATAATTTTTATTTTTGGGGACGTTTGTAAGATCACCTGACCCACTGTTGTCCCGTAAAACGTGAAAAATTCGACTATCTCGGAATTCGATAAAATTTTCAGGGTAACTCGGTTTCGTGAGGCGAATCCGATGGCGAGGTACGTTTCGTCATCCTAGCTCTAAAGAAATATGTATTTTAAATCCACATTATAGTGACAAATTACCATTTTACCATTTTTAAAAAAAATAAAATATTTCCAAGTTTTACAATATTATCCTTTCAAAGCTTTGATAATGTTTAAGAAAAGTTATCATGTTGAGCTGTAAGGCTCATTCCTACTTATCATTTTTCAGAGAAGGATCGAGAGGCTTGGGATGTCCATGAGGAATATAAACAAGGCGCTTGATTATCCTCGTTAGAGGTTGTTTGTGATTTTGTTTGGGATATTGGAATTTTGTATTACACTGGTGGTTTATAACCTAAACTTTTACGTTCTTACTATTAAATTTCGGTATGCAAACTTGAAACATAGATGGTCAAGTTTGTTATGGGTGGATATAGTCTACTAGATTACTATTATAATGGATTGAGGTTTTGTTTTATTGTTTAATGCTCTGATCATCTTGTTACTACATATTATTTTATAAGTAATTTGTGATTTATATTCTTATGGGTTCTTGAATAATTTGAAAATTATTTGGAAATTTGAAATTGATTTTCCTTAACTGGCTAGCTCACCTTCTTTTTGTTATAGCATTTTGTTAAAGGAAACTTTGGACTAACCTAAGTGTGATTATTATGGTTTTAAAGTCATATTTCTCGTTTTATGAAAAACAAGGTGTGACAAAGGCTGCTCCTCGTCTTTTAATATTATCTGTAAGTTTTATCCTTCTATAAAATATTACTATAATAAATTTTAGTTTTTATATACTTGAATCCTTACATTTTTATGTATGGTTAATTTAATAGTTTAATCAATAGCTATTGAAAAACTCCTACATGTTATTGTTGCAAAGTCCATATCTCATTTTAAACTATTAAAATTAGATTTTGTCATTGTTGGTATTTTAGTGAATTTGATTTTAGGCACCTGTAACTTCAACAAAATAGGGAGCCTTGGATACCATAACAATCTACCATGACAAAGAATAGTAATAGTTTTTTTTTTTTTTTGCAAATAATAATAATCAACATATTGAATGTATAGGTTTAAGTTAAAAAAAAAAAAAGAAGAAAATAATAATCATGTTTTACATATTGATAAAAAAATCAGAAAATAATTTAAGTAATATTACTAGTAGTTTAAATAGTATTAGTGATATGATAGGAAATTGGATTAAAAAATTAAATAAAAACCAAATAGTAAGCCAAAATTATATAGAAAAAAACTTTGGGGCATATAAATCATAATCTACAAATAGTAAAAATGACTGTAAATAAAATCGATCAAATAGTAGAGTTAGATCTAAATCGAAAAACACAAGAAAAAATTAAAAAAATAGTTTAAGAATTAGCTTGTTGGCCATTTTCTTCTTACTAATACTAATTAATTCTAATTGTTATTATTTTTAAACAGTGTCTTCACGCAGCTAGTAAATTTATAAGTTATTAGACAATTGAGTCCAAACCAACATAAGAATTTTTATTTTTTCTCGAATATTAAGCAAGCTAATATTTTTTTAGTGCTAAACAACTAATCGTAGTTTCTTTATATAATTGAGGAGTTACTACTTAGTGGAATAATAAAATGGTCGATCAGTTGCATATGTTCGAGCATTCATATGGGTGAGGGTGAGTACCTGGATTAGACGAATAACCAGATGCAATTTAATATTTACGCTTTGAAAAAATTTTATCCACATTCCTATAATTAGGCCTAAATACAATGACACATTCTCCCAATTCTAAAATTTTACTGACACTCTGGTCAATTATTATCTGATTATGGTCTTAAAGACGACCATTGTTTTATAGAAATACCCCTTAGTTTTTTATAAGGTAAGTTTCATTCACGTTTCTTGTAAATAGGTAACTTTAATGATACCCTCTCCCGATTTTAAAATTTCACTGCATTCCATTTTAGTTCTATTATGTTAACCTTCATATTCATTAATTTAATATTTAATTTTTTTAATTAATTTCATTTCTTTAATTTAAACTAGATTAACATTCGATCTCATAAAATCAACAACAAATTGATATTTAATTTAATCAAATTTAATTTTATCAAATCAACACCAAATTAACACTAAAATTTATCAAATTAAAATTTAATTATATTAAATAGAATATTAATTTTTATTAATTTAATATTTAACCTTATCAAATTAATGTAATTTCTTTAATTTGATACTAAATTAACATTCAATTTTATCAAAAACAACATTCAAATTTATTTATATTAATATTAAATTTTATCAAATTAATGCTAAATTAATATTTAATTTTATAAAATTAATACCAAAATAATATTTGAATTTATCAAATGAAGACCCTATTTATTCAATTAAAATTAAAATTTATCAAATAATATTTAAATTTGAAAAGTGATGTGTGAAGAGTGGTCGAGTAACTGTAATGCCCCACATGCGTATAGTAATATAGTAATATACTAGTTTAGTAGTTCTTTTATATATAATGATGTAAAAAAATGAATCACATAGGTTAAAACATTAGAAATAAATATTTGGCATACAAATGAATTTGGGAAGTTTACGTTTCGAAAGCATACGAGCTTGGAAGTAGTTAATATGTAAGTTTTAAAATATTTTTAGGTCAAACTAAGGTCTCCATTGAATCCGGAAGGTCGAAGAACCCTTGGGAGAGGTAATATGAGGTGCATTGGACGCTTGAAAATACTCCGGAATAAAAACACACTTTACGTAAATTTCGGGTAGAAAATATTTTGGACACCTCTTAGTATTTTGGCCATAACTTTTTATCCTTATATCCAATTGATCTGCAATTTTGACAGTAGATATTAGACATCTAGGGATACAAAAGTGTATCTCATAAATATTTTCCAATTCGACCTCCAAATAGATCAAAACCGCCTTTCAATTCGAAGGAAAAATCTGTCCGCTGAAGCGTACCGGTACCGTGTACTGGTACACCCGATAAAAAAAATCTCACTATTCAGGATCGCGAACTAGGTCACATTTTTGGGCCTATAAATACTTTAGGCCGCCTCCTTAGCCATCCATACACCATTCCAAACCCTAGAAAACTTAAGAGAGAAAGAGAGGAGGATCAAAAACACACCCATCAAGAGATTTATACCCAAATTAGAAGATCAAACCCTAGATTTCAAGAACACCCTTCCCCTAACCTTTCATTACACTCGTCCATACCCTCTCACCCATACATTTTGGAACCCAAGGAGGAGTCTAAAGGGGAAAGAAGGGAAAGGAAAGAATCTTTGAAGCTTGGGTATTTGGCTAAAACTCTTGAGCATTGAGGTAGGGGATTTTCTTCCATTCACTTACATTGAGGCTAGGATATTATACATGTATGTTTTTCACTCTTACTCTTATATATATGATATGAAATGCATGATTATTGATATCCTTGCAATAAATGCCATGTTTTGAACATTTTTTATGGTTGGGTAACTATTAAATTTCTCTTTTTTATTTTCCAACATTGGTTTTAAGAAAAATGGATTTTCTTCTATATGGTACCGGTACCGTGTACCAGTACCCCAATTCTAGTAGGTTTTGGATACCGGTACCGTTCTGCTTCCTTATCTGAAATTCTTGATTTCTTTGCTCCCGAGCTACCTTCAAACTATCTTTTGAACTCCTTTCATCCCAAGTGTTATGGGAGGGACTTTCAAAGCCATATTTATCTTCATTCAACTGCAAATACATGAAATTGACGTTAAGACTTCAATCATCATAACTTATATTATTTACGGCTCGAAAGCGAGTGAATTAAGTTGTTTAGCATCTTAAAATATACAAATTTGTGTGCTAATCAGTTCCCACTTTTAAAAACTTAGTGTTTGTTATTATATAACAAAATGATGTTATGATGATCTCTTGTGCATTTTTCCTTAATTATTCTATGGTATATTATATGAGGAATTGTGAAATTTGGTAATTCCTTGAAATGGTTGTGAGTTGAGTATATTTTGGTTTCCTCATTTGTATGGTTGTTGTGATGGACTTGGATTGCCTTCGAGAGATGTCGTAGAGTGTTAGAGGTTAGTCCATCCCAGTGGGGGATGAGATGGTTTCCTAGCACTTGTAGTGGGTTGTCATTTGGTAATGAAACCACTATCGTTCGCTGGAGTTCGAACGAGGGATAGTATACTTTTCCTAGGAAGGGACTCGTCACTACCATTGGGATGGTAGACGCCCTTTTCTAAAGTGCTTGTGATTGTGATTGTGATTGGTGGACTAGGTATAATCGTTGGGTAGATTCATGAGAAGCAATCAACATGTATAGTATGGGGAAGAACCAATATACATGGGATTGTGAGTGGGTCGTTCTTGCCGGTGCATTGGTATGGGACAATGCATCGGAAGGCGCCCTTCTTAAATGACTGAAAGTTTGAAATGGTTATTGTTGCGAAATTTATTTTATTCTTTCCCGTTGATTATTACTACCGATTAAACTTGAGATCTATTTAAAATGTCTTGTTTTCCTTCAAAAAGTTATATATGATATTTGTGAAATGACACCGACCGAATTTTAAATATTTTTTAAACTTTGTTTGGGTTTGGGAGAAATTTTCTACAGAGTTTCGTGCTCACCCCCTATTGCTAACCTTTTTCAGATTATGTACTTGAGGAGTAGTTAGGAGCCGAGGAGGCCGCCCAGTGGGAGACTCCAATTGATGGGAGTGTGGATCCCGAGGTGGACGCATAGAGCGACCCCCTTTTCTTTTGCACTAGACTAGGATACTCTTTTGTACACTAAGAAGTCTAGCTTATTTTCTATTCCGCTGCAAAGATTTACTTTGATATTCTTTTGGAGATGTAAATGTCATTGTTGGGCATATTCTTTTGGAATGTTATTGTATATGCTTGAATGATGAAGTAAATTCTTTTTTGGATATGAAGTTATATAGTTGCTCTCATGATTGTAAATGGTCTTTAGAATGTAATGCTGTCTAAGGGGGTATTTGGGGTGTTACAAAGTTGGTATCAGAACCTAGGCTTTAGGTCTTACATGGGAGCTGTAGGTTATGGATTACTACTAGGGAAATAGGATTAGGTTGATTAAGATTGTTAATCTAAATTTTACACGATTCTTATACTTTGGTTTAAATCGACAATTAGGATGTCTTGTACATCAAATAACTAAATTGTGAAATGATGTGCAGAATAGACGGTGTACGAGGACGTGGGCGTGGGCGTGGAGGCCAAGCAAATCCACTACCACCACTACCTCTCGATGCCATAAATGGCATCTATCAGTGCTTAAGGGAGCTCACCACTCTGGTGCAACACCAGAATGGGAACAACAACAACCACAACTACAATGGTGGAGCTCATCCACTAGCCCAAGTACCGAGCAACGGGAACGAGAATCGACAGATGGGGGTTCTTAGAGAATTTCTACGCCAACACCCACCTACTTTCCAAGGGAGCTCTAACCCCTTGGATGCGGATAAATGGATCCATCGGGTCAAGAAGATATGTGAGGGTATGGGAGTGGCCGATGATCTTCGGGTTGGCTTGGCTATCTATCTACTAGAGGGGGAGGCGGACCATTGGTGAGAATCGGTGAAAAGGAGGAGGACCACAGATGCACTCGCTTGGGAGGAGTTTGACCAAATCTTCCAATATAAGTATTTTTCAGAATCTGTTTGGGATAAGATGAGTGCCGATTTTTTTGTCCTTCGACAAGGTAATTCGACAGTGGTGGAGTATGAGAGGAGGTTTGAAGAGTTGTCTCGCTATGCCACTGAGTTTATATCCACTGAGGCTAGAAGGGTCAAGCGCTTTGAGTAGGGACTGAGGCCAGTAATTAGAGAGAAGCTCATAGCTTTGCGGATCCGAGACTATGGGGATCTGGTTGACAGGGCTGCCTTGGTTGAAGGACATAGAGGACAGTCAGAGGCAACAGAATGGCATGAGGGGAGGTCCAATTCGGACCAGTGCTAGCAGCAGTGGGGCGCAGAAAGAGGCACCCTACCGCCGCCCAGACCAGGCAGGGGGACAGAGACCCCAGATAGCCCGAGGAGTCGGGGGCGCACCAGGGAGGACAGACACTGACCCCCGTTAGTGCTTCGCATGTGGAGGGTGGGGCATTTCAGACACAACTGCCCATCGCTTCCACCGAGGGTCCATCCAGCGACAGGGCATGTGGCTACCAACAAGCCACTACAGAAGCAGAAACCTTTGGGAGCCCTAGTGCCAGGCGGTGCCACTCAGGGGAGAGTATTTGCCTTGACCGAACCGGAGGAGGATGCCTCCAATGCCGTTGTGGAAGGTATCATTCTTCTTTACAATTCTTGGGCTCGTATTTTATTTGACCCCGGCGCTACGCATTCATTTATACGGACTCCATATGCCCTCAAATTGGGATTGTGTTTCAAGAAATTAGAATATGCCTTGAGTGTTGATATGCCAACGGGTGAGCGGCTAGATACTAGCCGAGTTTGTAAGGGTTGTGTGCTTCGAATTAGGGAGCACGAGTTGACTGTGGATTTGGTTGCTCTAGATATGAAGGGATATGACGTTATATTCGGGATGAACTTGTTGTCCGCTTTCCGAGCGGTGATGGATTGTTTTCGCAAGCGGATTACATTTCAGCTGCCAAGAGGAGTAGTTTTCAGATTTGTGAATGACCGAAATTCTTCCCATCCATTCCCTACTACGGGTAGTAGATTCTTGAAAGCTAAGGCAGAGAGCCAATTGAGTTTCCTGGCTAGCTTGATGGGTGATGATCAGGATAAGCTCCATGCGGATGTGGTGTTGATAGTGTCGGACTTTCGGGATGTCTTCCCAGATGAACTACCCTGGTTACCGCCACATAGGGAGATCGAGTTCAGGATTGATCTCTATCCGGGAACCGAACCCATATCCATTGCTCCCTACCATATGGCACCTTTGGAGTTAAAGGAGCTAAGGAAGCAGTTGGATCATTTGTTGGCCATTGGGTTTATACGTTTGAGTACTTCACCTTGGGGAGCCCCCGTCCTCTTTGTGAAGAAAACGAATGAGACTCTACGATTATGCACGGATTGTAGGAGGTTGAATCAGGTGACCGTGAAGAATAAGTATCCGTTGCCACTAATTGATGATTTGTTTGATCAGTTGAGGTGTTCGAAGTACTACTCCAAGATTGATCTTCGCACGGGGTATCATCAGTTGCGGATTAAGGAGGAAGATATTCCTAAGACTCCTTTTCGTACCCGGTATGGTCATTTCGAGTATATGATGATACCGTTCGAATTGACTAATGCCCCTGCAGCCTTCATGGATTTGATGCACAGAGTCTTCCGGCCTTACCTCGATCAATTTGTCATTGTATTTATCGATGACATCTTGATTTACTCACAGACTCAGGAGGAACATGCTCGCCATCTCTCTATTGTGCTACAAACATTGAGAGAACATAAGTTATATGAAAAAATGAGCAAGTGTAAGTTTTGGATGAAGAAAGTGAAATTCCTTGGCCATGTTGTGTCCGAGAAAGGGGTAGCGGTTGATTCCGCGAAGATTGAGGCCGTGATGAAATGAGAACCACCGAAGAACGTGACGAAAGTACGGAGTTTCTTGGGGTTAGCCGGCTATTATCGTAGATTTATGGAAGGGTTCTTCAAGCTTGCGATTCCGATGGCTTGTCTTACAAAGAAGGGGGAGAAATTTTTGTTTACTCAAGCATGTGAACTAGCTTTTCGCACCTTTAAGGAGAAGTTGACGACGGCACCTGTCCTCATTATTCCGAGCAGTGGGGAAGGCTACGATGTATACACCGATACTTCACTACGAGGCTTGGGATGTGTTCTAATGCAAGGAGGGAAGATAGTTGCCTATGGCTCGAGGCAACTCAAGATTCATGAGCATAACTATCTCACTCATGACTTGGAGCTAGCCGCTGTGGTTTTTGCTATTAAGTTGTGGAGGTGTTACTTGTATGGAGAGAAATTTAAAATGTTCTCGGATCATAAAAGCCTCAAGTATGTGTTCACACAGAAAGATTTAAATCTCCGGCAGAGAATGTGGATTGAGTACTTGGAAGATTATGATTTCACGCTCAACTACCATACGGGGAAGGCGAATGTGGTCGCTGATGCTCTTAGCAGGAAGTCTCGGGGTGAACTCAATGCCTTTATAGGTAAATGGAAGATGAGGAATGCCCTTGGAGATTATGATCTATGAGTTAGAGCGGATGGATCTCGCCCATGCTTGTTCAACCTTGTAGCTCAACCTACTCTTCAACGTCGGGTGGTGGAGTTACAATGCTTGGATCCGAAACTCAAGTCGATTCGAGTCAGAGTGGAGAATGGAGAAGTGATGGAAGGATGGACGTTGAAGAATGGAGAATTGAGATATGGTGAGAAGCTGTGTGTTCCGATGATTCGTCCCTAAAGGAGGAGATACTTGGAGAGTGTCATCGCTCTAAGTTTGCTATCTACCCCAGTAGCACAAAGATGTATAGGGACATGAAGCGTCAGTACTGGTGGAGGGGAATGAAGCAGGATGTGACCAAGTATGTGGAAAAATGTGCGGTGTGCCAGCAGGTGAAGATTGAGCATCAAAAGCCCGGAGGAGTCCTACAATCTTTACCTATCCCAGAGTTAAAGTGGGATCACATCACCATGGACTTCGTGTCGGGTTTACCACGGACATCGCGCGGGCATAATACAGTGTGGGTCATTGTGGATAGACTCACCAAGTCTGCTCACTTTTTTGGGTATGAAGACCACGGATACATTCGAGACTTTGAGCCAGTTGTATATCCGTAAGATAGTGAGGTTACATGGAGTTCCGCTCTCTATTGTGTCGGATCGTGATTCTCGGTTTGTGGCGCGATTTTGGCAGAGTCTACAACAAGCGATGGGCACAGAATTACACTTCAGTACGGCTTTTCATCCCCAAACGGATGGCCAATCTGAGAGGGTGATACAGATTGTGGAGGATATGCTACGTGATTGCGCATTGGACTTCAAAGGGAGTTGGAGCGATCATTTGCCGTTGGTGGAATTTACATACAACAATAGCTATCAGACAAGCATCGAAATGGCACCTTATGAAGCATTATATGGAAGACCGTGTAGATCTCCTACTTGTGGGTTGGAAGCCGGAGAAATAAGCTTGGTCAGGCCGGACATTGTTCGTTTGACTACGGAGAAGATCTAATTAATTCGGGAGAAACTACGCACGACACAAAGTAGACAGAAAAGCTATGCGGATCAAAGACGAAGACCATTGGAATTTCAATAGGGGGACTATGTGTTCCTCAAGGTGTCACCCAAGAAAGGAGTATTTCGATTTGGCAAAAAGGAAAAATTAGCGCCAAGATATACCGGACTCTTTGAAGTGATCAAAGTTGTGGGAAAAGCGGCGTATCAGTTACTATTACCAGCCCAGTTGTCAGGTGTACACGATGTGCTCCATGTGTCAATGTTGAGAAAGTGTCAATCGGATACAACGCCAGTCGTGAACTTGGAGGATGTAGAAATTCAAAATGGGACAACATATGAAGAACAACCGACACAGATTCTCGACGCCAAGGAAAAAGTGCTTCGCAACAAAGTTATCAGATTGGTGAAGGTTTTGTGGCAACACCATGGAGTGGAGGAAGCTACTTGGGAACCGGAGCAAGAAATGCGGGAGAAGTAACAATTTTTGTTCGCTACTTGAGGTAAGTTTCGAGGACAAAACTTTCTTTAAGGGGGTGGATTGTAATACCTCGCATGCGTATAGTAATATAGTAATATACTAGTTTAGTAGTTTTTTTATATATAATGATGTAAAAAAATGAATCACATAGGTTAAAACATTAGAAATAAATATTTGGGAGACAAATAGATTTGGGAAGTTTACGTTTTGAAAGCATATGAGCTTGGAAATAGTTAATAGGTAAGTTTTTAAATATTTTTAGGTCAAACTAAGGTCTCCATTGAATCCGTAAGGTCGAAGAACCTTGGGAGAGGTAATATGAGGTGCATTGGAAGCTTGGAAGTACTCCGGAATAAAAACTCACTTTACGTAAATTTCGGGTAGAAAATATTTTGGACACCTCTTAGTATGTTGGCCATAACTTTTTATCCTTATATCCAATTGATCTGAAATGTTGACAGTAGATATAGACATCTAGGGATACAAAAGTGTATCTCATAAAAAATTTCCAATTCGACCTCCAAATAGATCAAAACTACCTTAGAATGCAGAGAAAAAATTTGTCCACTCAAGCGTACCGGTACCATGTACCGGTACACACGATTAAAAAAAAACCCACTATTCTGGATCGTGATCTAGGTCACATTTTTGGGCCTATAAATACTTTAGGCCACCTCCTTAGCCATCCATACACCATTCCAAACCTTAGAAAACTTAAGAGAGAAATAGAGGAGGATACAAAATACACCCATCAAGAGATTTACACCCAAATCAGATGATCAAACCCTAGATTTCAAGAACACCCTTCCCCTAACCTTTCATTACACTCTTCCATACCCTCTCACCAATACATTTTGGAACCCAAGGAGGAGTCTAAATGGGAAAGAAGGGAGAGGAAAGAGTCTTTGAAGCTTGGATATTTGGCTAAAACTCTTGAGCATTGAGGTAGGGGATTTTCTTTCATTCACTTACATTGAGGCTAGGATATTATACATGTATGTTTTTCACTCTTACTCTTATATATATGATATCAAATGCATGATTATTGATATCCTTTCAATAAATACCATGTTTTGAACATTTTTTATGGTTGGGTAACTATTAAATTTCTCTTTTTCATTTTTCAACATTGGTTTTAAGAAAAAATGGATTTTCCTCTATATGGTACCGGTACCGTGTACCGGTACCCGATTCCAGTAGGTTTTGGGTATCGGTACCGGGTACCGGTACCGTTCTGCTTCCTTATCTGAAATTCTCGATTTCTTTGCTCCCGAGCTACCTTCAAACTATCTTTTGAACTCCTTTCATCCCAAGTGGTATGGAAAGGTCTTTCAAAGTCATATTTATCTCCATTCAACTGCAAACACATCAAATTGATGTTATGACTTCAATCATCATAACTTATACTATTTACGGCTCAAAAGCGAGTGAAATAAGTTGCTTAGCATCTTAAAATATACAAATTTGTGTGCTAATCAGTTCTCACTTTCAAAAACTTAGTGTTTGATATTATATAACAAAATGATGTTATGATGATCTCTTGTACATTTTTCCTTAATTATTCTATGGTATATTATATGAGGAATTGTGGAATTTGGTAATTCTTTGAAATGGTTGTGAGTAGAGTATATTTTAGTTTTTTCATTTGTATGGTTGTTGTAATGGACTTGGATTGCCTTCGAGAGATGTCGTAGAGTGTTAGAAGTTAGTCTATCCCAGTGGGGGGTGAGATGGTTTCCAAGCACTTGTAGTGGGTTGTCATTTGGTAATAAAACCACTATCGTTCGCTGGAGTTCGAACGAGAGATAGTATACTTTTCCTAGGAAGGGACTCGTCACTGCCAATGGGATGGTAGACGCCCTTTTCTAAAATGCTTGTGATTGTGATTGTGATTGGTGGACTAGGTATAATCGTTGGGTAGATTCATGAGAAGCAATCAATATACATAGTACGGGGATGAACCAATATACATGGGATTGTGAGTGGGTCGTTCTTGCCGGTGCATTGGTATGGGACAATGCATCGGAAGGTGCCCTTCTTAAATAACTGAAAGTTTGAAATGGTTATTTTTGCAAAATTTATTTTATTCTTTCCTGTTGATTATTGCTACCGATTAAACTTGAGATCTATTTAAAATGTCTTGTTTTCCTTCAAAAAGTTATATATGATATTTGCGAAATGAGACCGACCGAATTTTAAATATTTTCTAAACCTTGTTTGGGTTTGGGAGAAATTTTCTACAGAACTTTGTGATCACCCCCTACTGCTAACCTTTTTCAGATTATGTACTTGAGGAGGAGTTAGGAGCCGAGGAGGCCGCCCAGTGGGAGACTGCAATTGATGGGAGTGTGGATCCCGAGGTGGACGCATAGAGCGACCCTCTTTTCTTTTGCACTAGACTAGGATACTCTTTTGTACACTGAGAAGTCTAGTTTATTTTGTATTCCGCTGCAAGATTTACTTTGATATTATTTTGGAGATGTAAATGCCATTGTTAGGCATATTCTTTTGGGATGTTATTGTATATGCTTGAATAATGAAGTAAATTCTTTTTTGGATATGAAGTTATGTAGTTGCGCTCATGATTGTAAATGGTTTTTAGAATGTAATGTCGTCCAAGGGGGTATTTGGAGTGTTACAGTAACGTTATGGATGACAAACGATAGTAGAAGAAGTGAAAATCGGTGGGACTTTGACATTGGCTTTATCGATTGTATTTTTTGTTGTAGAGAAATATTTTATAATTATAAAATTATAAAAAATCAATTATTTAACAAAATGAGTGATAATATAATAACTAATATTTATACTAATATATACTCGGTTATATTTATAATAAAGTTAACGTACAACGTTTGAAAATGATTATAATTAATCTTATTTTTTGGTAAAATGTTAAAATTATTTTTTTTATTTTGTTTTTTTATGCATTTTTTACATTTATTATGTTGAATGATTTTATGTTGTGTAAAAAATAATTTCATTAGATTAAATACAGTAATACTACATTGACCAAATTTTGTGACCAAATTTAAAGTCCAAATGACATGGCAGCTGACTTGAATTTCTTTATTTGGTGTCATATCATTTGGACCCCAATAAAGACTCCAAATAATATTTTGTCATGTCATTTGGACTCTAAATTTAGTCCTAAAATTTGGCCAGTGTAACATTATTCAATTAAATATAGGAAAATTTAGAGGTCAGTCCCCCTAAATGGACTTGTTTGGACTTAAGTCCATCAAGAAAACTTATTTTTTATGAAGTCCTTTTCTTGTCAATTTTACCATATTATCCATTCCCTTTAAAATTGAAATAAAACTAAAAATTTAAACCTCTTAAATCTTAGAAGTTTGATTAACATTAAAATAAATTATCTCTCATATATATCTATATTCATATATAGGTTAAGAGTTTGACTAACATTAAAATTTTCTCTATCTCATATCAATCCATATCACCCAACCTTTGTCTGTCCAAGAGTGTGTAAGCCTCTCTGTTTATCCCGTTTGTAAGTCCAAGTGTGGTAGCCTAGGGATTTTAGGCGAGAAACTGAGGATAAGTATGTTAAGGGGTATGAATCAAGTGGCTAAATTTAATAGGTAATTTAAAATTTGAAAATTCTAGATTTAAAAATGAGTAGATTATTCAGATCTAACTCTAGGGCTAGCTCATCTAGATCTTCATTTAGCACTATACCTAATATAGTGAATAAAAAAGAACTTGAGTGTGAGATTAAACAACCTGATTGGATAGGATGGAATATAACTAAAGTCTCCCGTAGGGAAATTTACTAGACTTCATGGGTGTCTAAAGCATTCAATGAAGAATTACAGGTCAAATCCATTGAGCAAGTCAATCCGTTAAAAAATAACGAAAAGATCTGTCAGCTTCTCAGTAAAGACGCACTTAAAAAACACAAATCAAAAGGGTTTAATTTTATTCACCTTGGTCTTGTTCAAGTTGCTATTAAACCTTTAATTCGAACTAGTAAAAATACAGCGGTCTTATTAACCCTTAGAGATGCTAGGTTCTTAACATATAAATCCAGTATCATAGGATTAATGCAGGCAGGCCTCCATGATGGACCAGTATATTTTGATTGTTATCTAGACTTCACTTTAAGTTTAGGATGCAAGAACACTCTCAAAGCCTTAACCTTAGCAATAAAGCTTTCAGGAGAAATTACTGAATTGGACCCAGAAACTGAATCAATAGTACTTATCTATAGGATTTACTATAAATGCATCACCACAAACATGAATGTGCATGCATTAAAGAAACGTCCTACAGAAAGCACCTTATTGAAACAGCCTAGTACCAGTAATTCCAATATTCAAGTTCCTAAAAAACTTTATTGGAAAGATATCCAACTCCCAGAGTCGGGGATAGTGGATAATAAAAATTATAAAGATGACCAGTCCACCACCACACAATTAGAAACTGTCCAATAGTTCCCTGATGGACGAGTAAGAATCTCGTTTGATTCTGCAAGATCCAGTAGATCAAGTAGTTCATTTAATCCACCACTTATAATTAATGAGGGAAGAAAATCAGATGCATAATCCAGTATCTACAAAGGAGACAAGGAAATATCAGAAGAAATGGAGAGAAGATTCAAGCTAAAAGGAATCGATAACTCATCATCCCCCATTAGTAGACCTTCCTACACTCCTGTAAATGTACCCCTACAGTCTAGGTTTACAGAATTCAAAGAATCTAAAAAGGGTGATCATACTCCATCTTTTTCACCTACGGCTAGTGATTTCCAAGGAAACCTAGGTGAAGCCCCAATTAGTCATCACCTATGCACCATCACTAGGGAAAAAGTGTTCTTTATGCCTGACATTTACAAATTAAAGAAGCAATTCAAATCTAGGAATTTTGAATCTCAAATACTAGGATTTGAAAACTTAAGTAATAAAAAACAAAAAGAAATCCAACAAAATTGGATTAAATTAATGTATCAACTGGAATCTGAAATTGTCTTAGCAGACTACCTGGATTACTTCCACAAAGAAGTAAAAGTAATAACTAAGCACAACTGGAAAATAGAAAATGCCACTGTTTCTTCCAGTCATCCTCCAGTAGAGACCATCACCTTCAATTACATGAATAAAACTGTTACAATCTCTCCTTTTAAGATTCCCAGTAGTGAATCTGCTAAGAAGACAACGGAACAAAATAATTTAATTAAGATGGAAAAAAAGATTGTAGAACAAAACAATTTTACTAACCAAAGCCTAATCACCATAGGAAAACAATTAGATAAAATTGAAACTAAAATTGATGAAATCAGACCATCTGCAAGTAAACTTGAAAGACCTTTAATCAACCTACCTACAGATAGGAAGAACTTAGGTTTAAAAGATAAGCAGATTGCTCAACAACTTGATGAATTACTCTGCAAAACGGAAAAAGTAGGTTCATCTTAGGTCACAGTCATCAATCAAACCTCTGATAGCTCAGAACAGAGTAGCTCAGAAAGCTCATCTGATTCTGATTCTGATTCTGAAATTAGGAATTTGGAAAAACAGTTTGTTGGCCACAATATCAGCCAACTGAATTCATCCAAACCTATTTCAAAAATTAATAAATTATTCTCAGTCCCTACTAGTTCCACTAAAAACTGGTATTCTAGACCAACACCACCTGATCTTCAATTTGAAGAAAAAAATATTTCTAATCAATTTTCTGTTCATTCTAACAACTCTATAAATGGAACATAGATGGCTTAAGGGAACAAGAAATCATTAACAAAATTAGTCATATGTCCATGATTGTAAATAGTTATGTCACCAACCTTGACAGTCCTGAACCTGAAATTGTCAAATTAGTTACCTCAGAATTTACAAGTGTTTTAAGAAATTGGTGGGATAATTATGTCACACCCCAAAATCCGGGGGTCCTTTTAACCGTTGATAGCCCATCAACCCGCGAAAATACCCGTGGATGTCACTTGATCCGACACCACAACCATAACATTCCCCACAATTGGGATTTAAACCCACTCGGGTGATCTGTGTTCCATTAATCATTTAAATCCATTGAGGTCTAATGAGCCTCAAAATAACTCAATTAGTGCCCCTTTGCATCATTGGAATCAAAGAAAACAAAGTCCAAAAGCATGGGAAGAAGGCTTTAGAATTACAAATTTGCCTTTCGGCAGCTCCGGAGCAATACAGTTCTGGAGCAACAAACTCACTGGACCAAACTGCTCTGGAACACTGCTCCAGAGCAATCCGACTGGCGAATTTTTCTGCGACTTCCAGTGCTATTTTGACCCATTTAGAGGTTGATTTGGAAAATTTTCATTAGAGCCACTTTTGTAGCCCTGGGTGTCTAATATCTACTGTCAAAATATCAAGTCATTTGGACATCACAATAAAAAGTTATGGTTCATACACTAGGAAGTGTCTGAATTCCCATATGTCCAATCATGTTTGATTTCGACCCCCAAACCAATCCATTCCAAAATCAACCCAACCCATCCAAGGTCATCCAAAACTTGTACAACATATATTTTGGTCCCAAATATAGTTAATACAAGTTCTATTACACACCCTTACATAATTTTACATGCCAAAATGGAATTTAACTAAAAGTTTTACAAAAAAAACGAAGCTAAGACCACATGTTGGCCTTCTTCAACCATGAGGGCTCAAACTTGAGCCATCCACCGGTGAACGTTCCGCACCTGAAATATTTTCCGTATAGGGCGAGCCAACGCCCAGTAGAGAAATTCCTACAGAGGCTACTCCTCCACCTATATGCATATGAAATGTTCACATACACACATCACAATTCTGTAACCATTTCATCAATAACATGCGATTAAATGATGTAATGATATTATGTCATACCATGAATGAGGTGAGACCCACCCATCTGAGCCCACCACGGCTCCCTTTACATAAAATGCCATGTATGTTAAACCCGGGCTACCCAAGCCCCATAAAATGAGATGAGACTCATGTACTCAACCCGAGCCCGCCCCGGCTCAACATGAAATGAGATATGACTCATTTACGCACTCACCCCGAGCCCTTCCCGGCTCGATAACACAATGTAATGTGTAATGAACCTGTATTCGACGGAAAATATGATACTCATTGGATGAGTATATTTTTATATCAAAATCTTGTGTCTTGTTGGGCAACGGATTCTCGGAATTACACCGCCGGCTCCGTGGGCCATGCCACTTTTCTGGAATTTCACCTCAGGGGAGTGGCTGAACCAAGTGATTTGGGGTCTTTCACCCGAGGAAGTCGACATGCCCCTTCTTGCTATACCCGACACAAGTTTTCCATGCTTACATGCCACCATGCGACTCAGTCGGATTTATAATCCAACTTTCCCGAGCCCACCATCAAACACCAAGTATGGTGTTGATTAACCATGCATCACCTACACATGCCTCCACTAATGACTAATGTCCATGAATGGAGTTACCAATGTCATGCTCTATATGCAATAATGCCAATGAGCAAGTCCCATAACCACATGCATTTAATACCACATAGATTGTGGTATAAACACCCATGCACAACATCCTTATGACACAATGTCCATGTATATGATGTTCTCGTACATATGCAATGTAATGACCCATTGCTTTTCTCTTGCAAGGTTCATATGTAATGAATGCCATATGAACTGTCTCTACCACATTCCGACATATGGTATTAACACAACCATGCACACACACACCACTCATGATGTGAATTCCCCGTGCATATGCAATGTGATGTGTCAATGCAATAACATTATGTCACATATGTAATGCATGCCATATGGACTAAATTAACATAATTAATTCCATTCCATGACAATTTACATTATAAACGTATAAATTACATGCTTCATCACAACAATTGATATATCAAAATATATATCTGATATTCACAATTTCAACATATATCATATCGTACACATATGATTTTCATTTACCACATAAGGCATAACATGTTATTTATCAAATAACAATTTCAATCCATTTAGGCATTTTTTCAAACACCTTCAAGGCAAACAACATGGTAACACATACCATTCCCAATTTCCACATAATTCAAGAAATTCCAATAGGCAATTTCTACATACCAATTTAGGATAAAATTATTTAACCTAAATCCCATCAATAGGCAAGTGTAATTTTTTTCTAACAACCTACCCACCATCTTCATTATTCCATAACCATATACATATAAATATATATATACCTAGGTCAATATATATAGATATACATATATATATCCAGCCCATTTATCATAGGCATTTCTAGGCATGTAAATTTCATA
>CM042190.1:7617705-7629021 GCA_023539305.1 Ilex asprella | reverse complement strand
TCTATATATTTATATACATATATAAAAGAAAATGTGGGGTGTTACACTCAAAGGAAATCATTCCCCCTGGACTTTTGTTCCTACATCCATAGATCAACAGGTCAAGTAGTTCATTAAAAATTTGTCTTGCCTTGGTATTCCTTCGGTTGATTCTTTCAAAATCATTCAAACTGATGCCTCCGATGTTGGTTACGGTGGTATCCTCCTTCAAAGAAAATCTCCTAATTCCCCTGAACAAATTGTCCGATTTCACTTTGGAATTTGGAACAAAGCACAAGCAAACTATAGCACCATTAAAAAAGAAATTCTATCTATTGTTCCGTGTGTCTCAAAATTCCAGGATGATATATTAAATCAGAAATTCCTAATTCTTGTTGACTGTAAATTAGCAAAACATGTTTTGAAAAAAGATGTTCAAAATATTGCTAGTAAGCAAATTTTTATCATATGGCAATCTATTTTAAGTATTTTCGATTTTGACATCGAATATATTAAAGGCAGTAGTAACTGCATCCCTGATTTCCTAACCCGTGAATTTTTACAGGAACCTCATGGCGGACTGGAATCCTAGTTCATCCGGAACCTCCTCTAAAACCCGGCGGGGAAGAAGGATAAAAAAAAATTAAACAGTATTTTTGCCTCAGAAAAAGCAAAACAAGAAGCTGATTTGCCATTAACATTACCAGCTTCTTACCCAAGACAATTGTCAGCCCAATCAGCCACAATTGCACCCCGAACCTCTATTTCTAATTGTTTCCAAGTATTGAGAAATCCAAATCCAACTAGGCCAGTAGCCCAGTCTGCATTGATTACCATGCCAGTAGCCCTGTCAACTACCCAAATTTATCCACCTACTTTTATCCAAATAGCCCAACGACCACCAGTTAGGCAGATCGTCAAACCATATGTTCCTCACTATTCACCAGGAGCCCATTAAGGCCCACAAGTTGATTACATCAAGGCCTATACACAAAATGGATTTATCATTGAACCTCCTTATGTTCATACACCAACCCTGGAGAGTTGGCCCATTCTTATCTTCCAACAGGATGGAGTTTTATCCCAACTAATCTTGAGAAAACCCATAGTTTTTACCAAGATATCCTATATTTCACCAAATCCATATTCACCAAGCCAATCAATGATAAAAATAACCCAAAAAAGGTTATTTATCATTCTTTGATTATTCTTAAAATCATTTCTGTCGAGAAATGGGGATCTCATCCTTCTTTACTCCGAGAATTACCATTTCAAACCAGACAGTTCAATTACTATGATTATAGAGAATCATGGTTCAAAATACTACTCCACCATAATGCGAACTACTCCCATTCCTAGTTCCTCAATTTTCATAAAGATTTCAAGAGCTAGATTCCTGTCTGGTTCGCATAGTGGTGGTTTATGCACGGCCCCATTATTGAAATCCTTCCTATTGATCTTAGAGATCAAATTACTATCTTCTCCTCGATTTACCATCCTAGTAAACACGAGAGTCAATTTTCCTATTTACTAATGTTTATTTGCAGGTACAAAGTTCCTTGGATTTTCAAATGGAAATGGGTATTTGCGGGACCCAATTTGGTTAGGCAATTTTATGCCAAATGTTAGCCAAGGTTCTAGCAAAAGGACATTATAGCCCTAGTCCAGAATGAGTTCCCAGTAAGGACGCCAACCCCAGTAGTGGTTCATCAAGCCTTACCTCCAGCAACTCCAACCAAGATGGTTGCACCACCTCTTACGGCTTCAGAAAAGCCACAGAGTTCAACTCAACCTCTAGCCATTAAGCAGAAGGAGAAGAAATCCTCACCTAAGGATTCTTCCTCCAAATCCAAGAAGAAATCCTCTAAGAAGAAGAAAGCAGCACTACTGTTAAAACTTCTTGAAGAGTCCAATAGCAACAGTGATTCATCGACATCTTCACAAGGTTCAGTAAACCTCTTGGACACTCTCTAAAATGCCCAAGATCCGTTTGAAGACTACGATGATCTCACTCCTAACCTAGCATCTCCGTGATTATTATCTTTACATAAAATAACTTCAATCACTCCTTTCTTCCATTAAAGAAAGAAAAGTTGTACATTCTATGTAACGACAATACATCGCTTGGCCCTTTCCATAAAAGCAGCCTACAACCATCATTCTCATCTGTTTTCCCACCAAAAGTAGATTCTCCAGACAACAGCAGGGCCCATTAGTCCCTTCAGCCAACATTTACCCTAAGTAAAAGTAAATTACTCCATCTTTTCCACCGAAAGCATAAGGTGAAACACTTTTCCGAGAGTTAAAGCAAAAGGAAAATCTTTGTTAAATATTCCCTCGGAAGCCCTTACCTATATATAAGGCCTTCTCCATTTCTTTTCATGCAAGTCGTTTCAGACTCCCATTACAAGCCTACAAACACTTCACCCTACCTATTCTCAAATTGTAAGCCTTCTTCATGATGCAAAAGAAGTGCTCACCTATTCAATAAAAGAAAATTTATTTTCCAACCTATTTACAGCTTGTGAATCTCCTCACACTTCATGCAATTCCGCATTTGTTATGTTTTGGACTCAGACTCCCTAGGCTTCCACACTTGGACTCACAAATGGGATAAACAAAAAAAGCTTACACACTCTTGGAAAGACAAAGGTTGGGTGGCCAGGTAAGACTTAAACTAAGAGGTGATTTAAAGATTGAAAAGATAGAGATTTAAAATAAGTAAGACTATGCAAATATAACATTAAAGATAACTATCATGGCCGTCAAATGACTCTGATACCAAAACATAACACAATTGCGGAATTGTATGAAGTGTGAGCAGATTCACAAGTTGTAAATTGGTTGAAAAATAAATTTTCTTTTATTGAAGAAAATTCTTTTCAATAAAACATAAAAATTACGATACAGAAAATTAAAGATAAATACTTACAACGCTAAAACTAATGGTCTAGTGGAGAAGTGTGGGAATAGGTGGGCACTTCTTTTGCATCATGAAGAAGGCTTACAATTTGAGAATAGGTAGGGTGAAGTGTTTGTGGTCTTGTAATGGGAGTCTGAAACGACTTGCACGAAAAGAAATGGAGAAGGCCTTATATAGAGGTAAGGGCTTCTGAGGGAATCTTTAACAAAGATTTCTCTTTTGCTTTAACTCTGAGAAAGTGTTTCACCTTCTGCTTTCGGTGGAAAAGGTGGAGTAATTTACATTTACTTAGAGTAAATGTTGACTAAATGGACTAATGGGCCCTGTTGTTGTCTAGAGAATCTACTTTCAGTGAAAAAACATATGAGAATAATGGTTGTTAGCTGCTTTTATGGAAAGGGCCGAGTGATGTATTTTCATTACATAGAATGGACAGCTTTTCTTTCTTTAATGGAAGAAAGTAGTGATTGAAGTCATTTTATGTAAGGATAATAATCACGGAGATGTTAGGTCAGGAGTAAGATCATCACAGTCTTCAAACGGATCTTGGGCATTTTTTAGAGTGGCCAGGAGGTTTATTAAACCTTGTAAAGATGTCAATGAATCACTGTTGCTATCAGACTCTTCAAGAAGTTTTAACAGTAGTGCAGCTTTCTTCTTCTTGGAGGATTTCCTCTTGGATTTGAAGGAAGAATCCTTAGATGAGGATTTCTTCTCCTTCTACTTAATTGTTGGAGGTTGCGATGAACTCTGTGGCTTTTCTGAAGCAGTAAGAGGTGGTGCAACCGTCTTGGATGGACTTGTTGGAGGTAAGGCTTGAGGAACCACTGTTGGGGTTGGCATCCTTACTGGGAACTCCTTATGGACTAGGGCTATAATGTCCTTTTGCTGGAACCTTGGCCACCATTTGGCATAACATTGTTTGGCCAAATTGGGTCCCGCAAGTTCCCATTTCCATTTGAGAATCCAAGGAACTTTGTACCTGCAAATAAACATTAGTAAATAGGAAAACTGACTCTCGTGTTTACTGGGATGATAAATCGAGGAGAAGACAATAATTTGATCTCTAAGATCAACAGGAAGGATTTCAGTAATGAGGTCGTGCATAAACCACCACTATGCGAACTAGACAGGAATCTGGCTATTGAAATCTTTATGAAAATTATGGAACCAGGAATGGGAGTAGTCCGCATTCTGGTGGAGTAGTATTTTGAACCATGATTCTCTGTAATCATAGTAATTGAACTGTCTGGTATGAAATGGTAAATCTTGGAGTAAAGAAGGGTGAGATCCCCATTCCTCAATAGAAATGATTTTAAGAATAATCAAAGAATGATAAATAACCTTGTTTGGGTTATTTTTATCATTGATTGATTTGGTGAATATGAATTTGGTGAAATGTAGGATATCTTGGAAAAAACTATGGGTTTTCTCGAGATCTGTTGGGATAAAAGTCCATCCTATTGGAAGATAAGAATAGGCTAACTCTACAGGGTTGGTGGTATGAACATAAGGAGGTTCAATGGCAAATACATTCTGTGTATAGGCCTTGATGTAATCAACTTGTGGGCCTTGATGGGCTCCTGGTGAATAGTGAGGAACATATAGGTTGACGATCTGCCTAACTGGTGGTCTTTGGGCCATTTGGGTAAAAGTAGGTGGATAAATTTGGGTAGTTGGCAGGGCTACTGGCCTGGTAATCAAAGAAGACTGGGCTACTGGCCTAGTTGGATTTAGGTTTCTTAATACTTGGAAACGATTAGAAACAGAGGTTTAGGGTGCAATTGTGGCTGATTGGGCTAACAATTGGCTTGGGTAAGGAGCAGGTAATGCTAATCGCAAATCAGCTTCTTGTTTTGCCTTTTCTGAGGCAAAAATACTGTTTAATTTTTTTTTATCCTTCTTCCCCCCTCCCCCCCGGGTTTTTAGAGGAGGTTCCAGATGAACTAGGTTTCCTGTCCGCCATGAGGTACCTGTAAAAATTCACGGATTAGGAAATCAGGGATGCAGTTACCACTGCCTTTAATATATTCGATGTCAAAATCGAAAATACTTAAAATAGATTGTCATCTGACAAAAATTTGCTTACTAGCAATATTTTGAACATCTTTTTTCAAAACATGTTTCACTAATTTACAGTCAACATGAATTAGGAATTTCTGATTTAACATATCATCTTGGAATTTTGAGATACACAGGACAATAGATAGAATTTCTTTTTTAATGGTGCTATAGTTTGCTTGTGCTTTGTTCCAAATTCCAGAGTGAAATCGGACAATTTGTTCAAGAGAATTAGAAGATGTATGAACAGAAGTCCAAAGAGAAGGATTTCCTTTGAGTCTGTCATACAGAGGTTTAACAGTTTTCCAAAGGTTATGATAAAAGTCAGAAACATAATTTAGGGAACCTAAGAACCTTTGCAACTGAGTTTTGTCAAGGATTTCATCAGAAAATTTATCTGTAAATAGATAGATCTGCTAATGAGAACTATGGTTGACTGCTGGATGTTGTATCCTAAAAACCTTATGGAGGTTTGGAACAACATAATCTTGGGTGCAGAGATGACTAAGTCATTTTGCTTGACAATTTCTACAAAGGCCCTAAGATGTTTCCAGTGTTCTTCTATTGACCTGGAGAAGATGAGTATATCATCGGTATAGACAACAGAAAAATGACTAATGGAATTTAAAACTCCATTCATTATGTTCTGGAATTCACTAGGAGCATTTTTTAAACCAAATGCCATGACATTCCATTCATATTGACCAAAAGGAGTTATAAATGCAGTTTTATATCAATCTTCGGAATGGATTTGAATTTGTCAATAACCACTTTTGAGATCAAATTTTGAAAATACTATAGACTTACTGAGTCTTTTAATTAAATCTTGTTTGTTTGGTATTAATATCTGATCCATTCCAAAACAGCATTTAATGGTTTGTAATTAATTACTAGTTTTGAAACGCCTCTTTCTAATTCTGCATTTTTGATGACATAGAAAGTTGGACATGACCAAGGAGATTTGCTTTTCCTAATGATACCATTTTTGATTAATTCAAAAATCTCTTTTTTGCAGATTTCCATTACTTCGTGGTTCATTTGGATTGGTCTTGATTTAGTGGGGATATTTACCTCATTAAATCCTTTAATATATGGAAGTCTTACCATGTGTTTCTTCCTATGCCAGAAAGTTGTAGGAAGGGTAGAACATGCTTCTGCTTCCAATTTTTCCTTAAACCTTTCAATTTTTTGCATTAAGACTGGGTTGGTTAATTGTTCATTAATCCGAATGTGATTAATTTCTTTTTGGAGAAATTTCACTTGCCTAATCTTTCTATTAATTAAATTAAGGGACTGTGTGACTGAATAGTTTTAGAGTTGCCTTAATTATTTTTCTTCTGGTTTAGTTACAAAGTTAAAAGTTACAATTTGACTAAAAAGCTTGGTTGTTAGTCCATCTGTGTCTACCGTAAAAGGGTACAAAAGATATACAAATGGTAAACCAAGAATGACATGGTCAGTCATGTCTTTAACAAGAAGGAATGGAGTTTTAAAACATACCTTTGTTTTGACAGACATGCACTTTTGGTTAGTTTATACTTAACTTTCATTTTGCTACCATTTGCCGAACTAAGCCTTTCCATAGTTTTTTCATAGAATTTGGTTTAAATTAACCCTTCCTGGACGCAATTTATATCTACACCAGTATCATTGAGGGCTACAATTTCAAATTCAAAATCATTGTTGATGATGATTTTAATATTAGAATTTCATTTCTGAATACTAATTTTGTTATAAGATTAAGTTTATTATCATCATTTTTGCGAGCATCCATCGTGAAATGGCAGGTTCGTTACACCTAAGATTTTCACTAGAGAGGTGGAGGTTTCAGGTATCCCCTGGGGATATGATCTGGCTGCCAGATTAATTAAGGCCCCGTTTGGTAACGTTTAAATTTTTCGTTTTTCGTTTTTATTTTGATATTTAGAGAAAACAAGAAAAAAAAACTCGTTTGGTAACCGTTTATGTTTTTCGTTTTTGTCACCGTTTGATAAACGAGGGGCGATTTTCAAAAACCAAAAAAAGTCGTTTTTGGTTTTCGTTTTTCGTTTTTCAAAAACAAAAAACGAAAACGTTACCAAACGGGGCCTAAGGTTTCAGATTCAGATTGTTCTTCAAGATCTGAGTCCTTTGACTTTTCTAAATCATTTTGGGATTGTAAAAGACTTAAAACTTGTGCAAATTTTTTGTCTTGAGCTTTTAAATCTTTTTTTTTTCAGTTCTAGTTTATTAACTTCGCTTTGGAGATCTTGTAAGGTGACTTCTTTCTTTTTCTCCTTACTAAATCGTTCCCTAGTCTTGTTAAGGCTAATGAGTTGTTTTTCAGGAACAAGTTATTTATTATCTTTTTTAGCAAAAAAATTCCTAAGTTGCTTAACATATTTATCCTTTAGATCTAGGTCTTCTATCTTGGAGATTAGATCAATGAGGATGTGTTCTTCAGTTTGTTTGGTGATTACCCTAATCTTTTTAGGACAACTACAACCTGTCTTAATATTAGGTTCATTAGGGTGATCAGAAAGTGACTAGTAATCTGAAGAATCATCAAGGCTGTCTGAGCTATCTGAATATTCTTCAGAGGAACTAGGGTTATTTAGCCTAAAGATTTTAAGAATTTCTTCTTCATCTTCTGGGGCTAAATTCAATCTTTTGACCTATTTTTTAACTGGACAATTAGGACTAATATGACATATTTTTCCGCAATTAAAATATTTAATATCATCTTGAGCTTTACCTTTTCCCTTTCCTCCTGGTTTTTCTTATAAGTGTTACGCTTATAAGGTTTCCTAGACTTCCTATGGGGATGGCTAGAGGTTTCTGGTTTAGAAAAAGATTTCTTACTACGCTTGTGGTAAAATTTACTCCTAGAATAAGGCTTATGTGATTTGTGTTTTCTGGTCTGGGATGGTGCTATAGGCTGGAGACCATATCATTCACAGAAATCACCTAATTCATACTTAGCCTTTTTCTTTTCATCCTTTAATTGTTTATTAATTCTCATATCAATACATCATTTCATTCCTAGATTTTGGATGGTGCTGATGAGTTCTCCATAGGCCAGAATGCATTTTGGAAGTCTGTTAAGACCATAACTCTGGAAACGAATACATCTTTGTACCATCTAAAATCACTAAGTGTTGGGCACCTAAGGTTGGTGAGCTGGTCATGGATCCTAGCTGCAATATTACTAGGTGTGCCAACAAAATGTTTAATAATGGTGAATATGAGGGTGTTAAGGCCATTAGGTGCAGCCATACCAATTTTTTCATCAAAGATTGAAACACCTTCATCATCTTTCCAAACATCATATGTGACTTCATCAAGTTGTTCTTGTGTCAGATAATTATCCCACCAATTTCTTAAAACACCTGTAAATCCTGAGGTAACTAATTTGACAATTTAAGGTATGGGACTGTCAAGGTTGGTGACATAACTATGTACAACCATGGATATATGGCTAATTTTGTTAAGGATTTCTTGTTCACTTAACCCATCTATGTTCCATTCATAGAGTTTGTTAGACTGAACAGAAAATTGATTAGAAATATTTTTTTCTTCGAATTGAAGATCAGGTGGTGTTGCTTTGGAATACCAGTTCTTAGTGGAACTAGTAGGGACTGAGATTAATTTAATAATTTGTGAAATAGGTTTGGATGAATTCAGTTGGTTGATATTGTGGCCAACAAACTGTTTTTCCCAATTCCTAATTTCTGAATCAGAATCAGAATTAGATGAGCTTTCTAAGTTACTCTGTTCTGAGCTATCAGATGTTTGATTGATGACTGTGACCTGAGATGAACCTACTTTTTCCGTTTTGCGGAGTAATTCATCAAGTTATTGAGCAATCTGCTTATCTTTTAAACCTAAGTTCTTCTTATCTGTAGGTAGGTTGATTAAAGGTCTTTCAAGTTTACTTGCAGATGGTTTGATTTCATCAATTTTAGTTTCAATTTTATCTAACTGTTTTTCTATGGTGATTAGGCTTTGGTTAGTAAAATTATTTTGTTCTACAATCTTTTTTTCCATCTTAATTAAATCATTTCGTTCCACTGTCTTCTTATCAGATTCACTACTGGGAATCTTAAAAGGAGAGGTTGTAACAATTTTACTCATGTAATTGAAGGTGGTGGTCTCTACTGGAGGATGACCGGAAGAAATAGTGGCATTTTCTGTTTTCCAATTTTTGCTTAGTTACTACTTTTACTTCTTTGTGGAAGTTATCCAGGTAGTCTGCTAAGGCAATTTCAGATTCCAATTGATATATTAATTTAATCCAATTTTTTTGGATTTCTTTTTATTTTTTATTACTTAAGTTTTCAAATCCTAGTCTTTGAGATTCAAAATTCCTAGATTTGAATTGTTTCTTTAATTTGTAAATGTTATGCATAAAAAACTCTTTTTCCCTAGTGATGGTGCATAGGTGATGACTAATTGGGGCTTCACCTAAGTTTCCTTGGAAATCACTAGCTGTGGGTGAAAAAGATGGAATATGATCATCCTTTTCAGATTCTTTGAATTCTGTAAACCTAGACTGTATGGGTACACTTACAAGAGTGTAGGAAGGTCTACTAATGGGAGAGGATGAGTTATCGATTCCTTTTAGCTTGAATCTTCTCTCTAGATCTTCTGATATTTCCTTGTCTCTTTTGAAGATACTGGAATATGCATCAGATTTTCTTTCCTCATTAATTATAAGTGGTGGATTAAATGACTTGCTTGATCTATTGGATCTTGCTGAATCAAAAGAGATTCTTACTCGTCCATCAGATTGTTTAATCTCACACTCAAGTTCTTCTTCATTCACTATATTAGGTATAGTGCTAGATGAAGATCTAGATGAGCTAGCCCTAGAGTTAGATCTGAATAATCTACTCATTTTTAAATCTGATTTTTTTCAAATTTTAAATTACCTATTAAATTTAGTCACTTGATTCATACCCCCTAACATATTTATCCTCAGTTTCTCGCCTAAAATCCCTAGGCTGCCACACTTGGACTTACAAACGGGATAAACAAAGAGGCTTACACACTCTTGGACAGACAAAGGTTGGGTGACCAGGTAAGACTTAAACTAAGAGATGATTTAAAGATTGAAAAGATAGAGATTTAAAACAAGTAAGACTATGCAATTATAACACTAAAGATAACTATCCAGGCCGTCAAATGGCTCTAATACCAAACACTTCATCCTACCTATTCTCAAATTGTAAGCCTTCTTCATGATGCAAAAGAAGTGCTCACCTATTTCCACACTTCTCCACTAGACCATTAGTTCTAGTGTAGACCTTCCTACACTCCTATAGGAAGGGCTGGATAGTTATCTCAATTAAGGCAACTCAAAGACTATTCAGTCACACAGTCCCTTAATTTAATTAATAGAAAGATTAAGCAAGTGGAATTTCTCCAAGAAGAAATTAATCACATTACGATTAATGAACAATTAACCAACTCAATCTTAATGCAAAAAATTGAAAGGTTTAAGGAAAAATTGGAAGCAGAAGTATGTTCCACCCTTCATATAGCTTTCTGGCATAGGAAGAAACACATGGTAAGACTTCCATACATTAAGGATTTAATGAGGCAAAATCCCCACTAAATCAAGACCAATCTAAACGAACCATGAAGTAATGGAAATCTGCAAAAAATAAATTTCTGAATTAATAAAAAATGGTATCATTAAGAAAAGCAAATCTCCTTGGTCATGCCCAACTTTCTATGTCATCAAATATGCAGAATTAGAAAGAGACGTTCCAAGACTAGTAATTAATTACAAACCGTTAAATGTTGTTTTGGAATGGATCAGATATCCAATACCAAACAAACATGATTTAATTAAAAGACTCAGTAAGTCTATAGTAAAGCTCAAGATGAAAGGGAAAAGGTAAAAGGGAAAAGGTAAAGCTCAAGATGATATTAAATGTTTAAGCTAAATAACCCTAGTTCCTCTGAAGAATATTCAGATAGCTCAGACAGCCCTGATAATTCTTTAGATTACCAGTTAGCTTCTGATCACCCTAATAAACCTAATATTAAGATAGGTTGTAGTTGTCCCAAAAAGATTAGGGTAATCACTAAACAAACTAAAGAACACATCCTCATTGATCTAATCTCCAATATAGAAGACCCAGATCTAAAGGATAAATATGTTATGTTATTTAACTGAACAATCAGGGCTAATATGGCCTGTTTTTCCACAGTTAAAACATTTAATATCATCTTGAGCTTTACCTTTTCCCTTTCCTCCTGGTTTTTCTTATAAGTGTTACTCTTATAAGGTTTCCTTGACTTCCTATGGGGATGGCTAGAGGTTTCTGGTTTAGAAAAAGGTATATATATATATATATATTCTGCTG
>CM042190.1:7582441-7617605 GCA_023539305.1 Ilex asprella | reverse complement strand
ATATATATATAGAGAGAGAGAGAGAGTAATATTAAAAATAAAAAATAGTGACATTCAAAATAATAGTAGTAACATGCTCAAAATAATAGTAGCGTGAATAATAACATACTCAACAAAAGTAGTAACATAATAAAAAAAATAGTTACATGATTTTGAATATATATATATATATATATAAATATATATATATTATATTACCAATAAAAAATCTTAACCATATATATCTTAACTATTAAAATATTTTCTTTATCATATTTATCTATATTCATATATAGGCTAAGAGTTTGACTAACATTAAAATTTTCTCTCTTTCTCTTATCTATATGTATATATATAGTAACATTAAAAATAAAAAATAGTAACATTCAAAATAATAGTTGTAACATGCTCAAAATAATAGTAACATGAACATTAACATACTCAACAAAAGTAGTAGCATGAATTTGAATATATAAGTTAGGTATATATATATATATATATATATATATATATGACCAATAAAAAATCTTAGGAAGACAGATTGCCAGAGAGTACTTGAAAATCCTTCGTCATTGTTCTCAGTATTCATAGTATGAAACTTCTCTCACAAATGTATTTGATGAGTCCACATTTTAGGAATTGAGAACCTATGTATGATCATTTTTTCCTCCCTTAATAATGTCATGGCCATAGGACTTGATCTCGGAATTATGTTACCTAATTTCAGTATAATATATATATATATTTGGTTACCATTTTCCTCATCATAACACTGCTACCATATTCGGTACATATATATATTGATGATACCAAATAATAATAAATAAATAAATATAATAATAATTCCGAGGGTGAGCTCAAATCTATTGAACAGGTCGGGAGGTCAGACAGAGAAGATAAAGAGCTCGGAGGACCAGAGCCGAGCCTCATTCCAACAATAAACCGACTGGAATGACATAGGGACAGCTGGATAGACAACAAGCGTCCCCAAAATAAAGGGAATGAGAACAGAAATCTGGAGTCAAGGCATAAAACTCTCAACCAACCAAGATCTTCTCCCAAAAATTAAGGGAAATCCCACGGATGCAAGGCAAAGATCTCAATGTAGATCCCTTAGAGCTAGGGAACAGTCTATATATATATCGAATAGTGCCCCCATTTAAAGAGGGGGTTGAAAAAAGAGAAGAGGATTCTATAATCCAAGTGATCAATAAAGAAAAGGGAACAAGAGCCTCCATTAGAGAGTGGACTAGTCAAGCTCTGTAGTTGGTGAACCACTATATTTCTACGGTGTTATTACCTCTATATAAAAATCCAGCCCACACCATCACAAACGATTCCATGAGCTATGCAGCTTTGATCTCACCTTAATATCAAGTTCATTGACTTTGCTCATTCGCCTGAAATTGCACCATCAGTTTGGGGCCGTTTGTGGAAAGCGATTGTTCTAATTTTATAAATACGCTGATCTTTCAGTGACTGATGATTTCAACCCGCAATATGTGTCGAAGTCAAACCAATCCATCACGCGTGCAAGATCAACATGAAGCCACCAATGGGAGACAAGCTGAAAATAATCCAAAAACTAATCCCTTCACAGGGGACTTCCTAACGAATAAGGAGTTGGATGCCCTCCGTCTTGTTAATCAGTGTCTGCTACAACAAAATGAGGAGCTTCTGAAACTCTTAAAGTGACCACATGAGGCACGACTAGCCCAAGAAGTCCCGAGTAACCCTCCTCGTAGGGAACAGTGTCACCTCGACCCCCTCAGAGAGGTCAACGAAGAAGGAGAAAATAGCTAGACCACGGGGAGGGATCCACAACTGCCTCCCAGAAATGGCCACAACGAAGAAGTACAGAGCCAGAACGATGGAAGGGGAAGGAGTGATTTCATCCCCTACCAGCAGGAAAGAAGAGAACAATACTGGGAACGATGCTTCGAGGATATCAAGCAAGAGTTCAGTCACATGAAGGAGGCCGTAAGGAGCAAGGCTCTTGTCACAATGGATGTCCTGGTGCAGTAAACAGAGTCACCATTCACCACGGGGGTGCTACACTTTTCTCTCCCTCCAAAATTCAGGTTGCCTCTGATTGAGGCCTTCGACGGAACCAAAGACCCTATGGATTACCTCAACACTTACAAAAATCAAATAGAGCTGCATAGGTATCAGGATCCCGTGCGGTGCAGGGCTTTCGCCATCACTCTTAAAGGATCAGCCCTAGCGTGGTTTAACAGACTCCCCCCGACGTCAATCTCTTCCTTCAAAGAGCTCTCAATCTCCTTCGTATCCCACTTCATAGGAGCTCGGATATACAGGAATCCGAGCTACCATCTCTTGAATGTAAAGCAAGGGCCAGACGAGAACCTCATATCATACGTCCAGAGGTTCAATTCAGAATCTTTGAAGGTAGATGTCCCTAATGAAAAGTTCGTCATAACCGCCTTCATTGCAGGACTCGGGGTACAATCGAAGGATCTGATGTTTTCCATATCGAAGAACCCTCAAGCAAGTATGACTGAGGTGTTAGCTAAAACAAAAAAGTACATAAATGGTGAAGAAGCGCTCCTCTCAAAGATAGGAAGTTCTTCATCACGAAAAGAGAGGTCAAAGGAAGAAAAAAAGAGGGAGAGAAGTCCCAGGAAAGAAAAGGAGCGAGGCTGGTCTCTCAGGAGAGAAAAAGATCGTTCCCCAAAGAGGAGAGGTAATGTGAAAGATCGTCTGGGGCCCCCACAGCCGGAGTTGTAGCCGATGTACCCACCTTGACAGCTCACCCCCCTTATTGCCTCTATATCACAAGTCTTGCTTGAAGTGCAGAATGAGAAGTTCCTGAGGTGGCCGCCTCGAATGAAGGTAGATCTGGCGAAGAGAGATCCAACCAAGTACTGTGATTACCATAGAGATCATGGACATCACACGGATGATTGCATCCAGCTTAAGAAGGAAATTGAGTTTCTAATCCAGTGAGGGCAATTGCGTCGCTTTGTGGCCCAGGACTACCCAAACCGAGCTCTTCCACTGCCACCACCTCAACCATAGGCTCTTGCGTAACACCAACAATCTATTGGGGATATCAGAGTGATATCAAGAGGATTTGCACGAGGATGAGAATCCAATGCAGCCAGAAAGGCTTATCTGCGCAGAATCTGAGGTGATGAGATGCTAGAGGTAGGCCTGTCAAAATTCAACACAACATGATTAACCGACACGATTAACTGGTTTGAGTGAGACCTTAACGGGTTTGGGTGAGACCTTAACGGGTTTGAGTGATAAATGGATCAACCCGTTTAACACGTTTAATAAACGAGTCGTGTTCGGGTGAGACATGCTAATCCGTTTATCACCCGTTTATCCGTTTAAATAAATTTAATATAATAATAAATTAATAATTATTTTAAAAAAATAATCAGAATTTATTAAAATTAATTATCCACAATATTTGTACTCTCTTAATTAAAAGATTTTCAATTAGTGGACACTTGCAATAACAAGTGAAAAAGTTGAATGATGAAAGGAAAGAGCTTCAACCTTTTTATAGGCAAGGGAGGAGGTCTCCTTCCCTTGAATCTACCGATGTGGAATTCAAGTCAACTCCTCCCTTGCCTATAAAGGTTAAAGCTCTTTCCTTTCATCATTCAACTTTTCACTTGTTTTTGCAAGTGTCCACTAATTGAAAATATTTTATTTAAGAGAGTACAAATATTGTGGATAGTTAATAGTTAATGGAGTTTAAAATTTTAATAGAGTAATTTTTTGGTGTGGGTTAAAATTTTAATAAAATTAAACGTGTTAAACGAGTAGTGTCGTGTTAACCGTTTATTAAACGATTCGTGTTCGTGTTTAAATTTTTTATCCGTTTATTAAACGTGTCATGTACGGGTTTACATGTTTTTCACCCGTCACCCGTTTAACCCGACACGTAACCGTTTAACCTGACACGTTTGACACCCCTAGCTAGAGGTATACACTACGACCAAAGCGCCACGGCTAGGCACAACCATAACCTTTTCAGACTCAAATTTGAAGGGCTGCCACCACCCCACGACGATCCGTTGGTAGTAAAAGCTGTCGTGGCCAACAGGACAGTGCATAGGGTCCTGGTAGACAACGAGAGCTCGGTAGACATCATCTTTGCGTTTGCTTTCGATAAAATGGACATATGAAGAGAAAAGCTAGAGCCAGTGAATACCCACCTATTGGGATTTTCAGGAGAAAGGGTGTTGCCCCTGGGATCAATTCAGCTCATACTCACCATAGGAGACCCTCCCTGCCAGACCACCACAACTGTAAAATTCCTAGTGGTTGACGCACCCTCGGCATACAACATGCTATTAAGAAGACCTTCCTTGAATGGAGTGAAAGCCATCCCTTCGGCATACCACCTTGTCGTGAAGTTCCTGACCGAAAACGGAATTGGAATGGTCAGGGGAGACCAACGTGTAGCTAAAGAATGTTACATAGCCTCTATGAAGCAGAAAGCGGTGGAGAGCATTCAAATGGACGAGCTAGACATGAGGGATGAGCTGGGAACTAGACCAACCCCTTTGGAAGAGTTGGAGCCTGTTTAGCTCGATGAGGAACCAGAGCACCTTGTCTACATTGGGTCCAAGCTAAGCAAGGAGATTAAAGACCTTCTTATCCAATTCCTGAAAGAAAACGCTGAAGTATTCGCTTGGAAGTAAGAGGACAAGGAAGGCATTGATCCCTCGGTTATCACTCACAAGTTAAGCATAAACCCTGTCTATAAGCCCGCCAAGCAAAAACGAAGGAGCTTTGCCCCAGAACGCCAGAAAGCTATCAATTAGGAGGTCGGCAATCTTCTTAAAGTCAAGGCCATTAGCAAAGTAGACTACCCTGTCTGGCTGGTTAATGTGGTTCTTGTTAAGAAAACCAATGACAAATGGCGATTATGCATAGATTTCACTGATCTAAATCGAGTCTGCCCCAAGGATAGCTTTCCTTTACCTCAGATTGACTTGATAGGAGACTCTACCGCTGGGCATGGGCTCCTCAGCTTCATGGACGCATTCTCAGGATATAACCAGATCAGAATGAACTCCAGTGACCAAGAGAATACCTCATTCATGACAGAACAAGGGACTTATTGCTACCTGGTCATGCTTTTGGCTTAAAGAATGCAGGAGCTACCTATCAGCGTTTGGTGAACAGAATGTTCCAAAGGCAAATAGGAACAACTATGGAAGTCTATATCGACAATATACTCGTAAAATCAATAAAGGCCGAGCTCCATATCCAACACCTGGCGAAAGCTTTTCAGGTTCTGAAAGAGTACAAGATGAAGCTTAACCCTGCAAAGTGTGCTTTCGGGGTTTCAGCAGGACAATTTCTAGGCTTCATGGTGAATAGTAGGGGGATAGAAGCCAATCCTGACAAAGAAAAGACAGTACTAGACATGAAACCACCCTCAAACACGAGAAAAACTCAACGACTGACAGCAAGGATAGCTGCTCTGAGCCGTTTCATATCTCGATCAGGTGACAAATGCCAGCCTTTCTTTCGAGTACTGAAGAAAGCTTTCGAATGGGATGCCCAATGCGATGAGGCATTTAAGAACTTGAAGGTTTATCTCAGCTCCTCCCCCATTCTGGTCAGTCTCGTGGAAGGAGAAGTGCTCACCCTATATTTGGCTGTCTCCGACTTCTCCACTAGTGCGGCGCTTGTAAGAAAAAGAGATAGAGCTCAGCAACCAGTATATTACTGTAGTAGAGCTTTGAGGGGCACAGAGGAGAGATATCCAAAGATGGAGAAGCTTATATTAGCCTTGGTCACCACGCCCAGAAGGCTCAGACCATACTTCCAAGCCCATACCATAGAAGTCCCGACAGACCAGCCGATGAAACAGGTGTTACATAAGTCTGAATCCTCTGGCAGATTAGTAAAGTGGGTCATTGAGCTCAGCAAATTCGACATCAGGTATAAACCAAGAACTGCCATAAAAGGTCAAACCCTGGCAGATTTCATCGCAGAATTTACAGCAGGAACACCTATGGAAATCACACAACTAGTACCTGATCTCCCAATATGGAAACTCTCGGTAGATAGTGCAGCCAACGCCCAAGGAAGCGGAACAGGCCTAATTTTGACCTCACCAGACGAAGTGGACGTCGAGTGCGCCCTTAGATTTGGGTTTAAAGCCTCAAACAACGAGGCTGAATATGAGGTTGTTATTGCAGGGCTCAATCTGGCTCACCCAATGGAGGCAAAACAACTAGAGATATGCAGTGATTCACAGCTTGTGGAAAGACAAATAGAGGATTCTTATGGAGCTAGAGGAGAAAAGATGATCCTTTATCTCAGAAAGGTACAAGAATTGATCAAGAAATTTGTACAAGTTAAAATCAAACACGTTCCCAGATTCGAGAAATCAAGAGCAGACAGCTTGGCAAAGCTTGCAACCGCCTCGCAGGAAAGTTTGGGGAGGTTAATTCCAATAGAGCATCTAGCAAAACCCTCCGTGGACTTTGAAGATAAAGAAATATTCCCTGTGCAAGCCTCACCAAGCTGGATGGACCCTATTTTGGAATACTTTCGAAATGGAATCTCACCCGAGGATCCCAAAGAAACAGCAAAGCTGAGAACCAGGTCAGCCAGATTTTCTATTTTACAGGGAAGCCTTTACAAGCGAGGTTTTTCAACACCCCTCTTGAAATGTGTGGGGGATGAGGACGCCAATTACATTCTCAGAGAGATTCATGAGGGAGTTTGCGGCAACCATATTGGAGCGCGGGCCTTGGCAGGAAAAGCATTAAGGCGGGGGTATTATTGGCCCAAAATGCTCAAGGATGCCAGGGAATTAGTCCAAAAATGCACAGTCTGTCAAATGAACGCCAATCATCCCCATTGCCCACCAGAGCTCCTAACCTCGGTCGTTAGTCCTTGGCCCTTTCAGCAATGGGGTTCGGACATACTCGGGCCCCTCCCAATCGGAGTGGGACAGTGCAAATTCGCCATTGTTGGAGTGGACTATTTCACTAAATGGGTGGAGGTGGAACCTTTGGCTACGATCACGGAGCAAAAAGTCCAGAACTTCACATGGAAGTCAATAATTTGTAGATTTGGGATTCGTAGGGCAATAATCTCAGACAATACGAAACAATTCGACAACCCGAAGTTCAAAAGGTTCTGCGCCGAGCTAGGAATAAAGAACTACTTTTCAGCACCAGCTCATCCACAATCCAATGGGCAAGCAGAGGTAAACATCAGGACCATCAAAGCCGCGCTAAAAACCAAGCTCGAGGCCTTAAAAGGTAATGGGTGGAGCATATTCCAGAGGTGTTATGGGCTTATAGAACGACTGCGAGGTCAGCAACCCAGGAAACACCGTTCGCTTTGGTCTATGGAACAGAAGCAGTGTCCCCAGTAGAGATCGGGATCCCATCCCCAAGGACCGAGCTTGCTGATTCAGAGCACAATGATGAGTCACTCCTACTGAACCTCGACCTCTTAGACGAAAGGAGAGACAGGGCTCTACATCGCATCCAGGATTACCAGAGGAAGACCGCAAGGTATTACAACAAACGAGTCAAACACAAAAGCTTTATAGTGGGAGATTTGGTGCTTAGGAAACTCTTACTTGCTAGAAATGACCCCTCCCATGGGAAGCTAGGTTCAAATTGGGAGGACCCCTTCATAGTATCCAGGGTGATAAGACCTGAAAACTATGAGTTGTAGACTGAAGAAGGGAAAATCTTACCTCATTCCTGGAACGCAGAGCATCTCAAAAAGTTTTTTCAGTAAGTACTCCTTGTAATGGAATCATTACTAATAAAGTGGCAAGTTCTTGATTCAGATAAGAATGAAACAAGTATGATTCCCTAAAGTAGCAAAAGAACTAAAAGATGAGCTATACAGCTCACGATGAGCTCATCGGTTCACAAGAAGAGCCAAGCAGCTCAGCTAGAACGCACAAGTTCATAAAAAGAGCCATGAAGCTCGGCAAGAGCTACATAGCTCAGAAAGAGCCCAGTAGCTTGTGATGAACTCTCGTTTATAAATAAAAGAAGAATTCCATAGCTTAGAAAGAGCCCAGTAGCTCATGATAAAAAATCATTTATAAATTACAGAAAGAGCTCTACAGCTCGAAAAGAGCCCAGAAGCTCACGATAAACTCTTCTGTTTATAAATTAAAGAAGAGTACCATAGCTCAGAAAGAGCCCAGTTGCTCATGATAAACTATCGCTTATAAAATAAAGAGGGCTCTATAGCTTAGAAGGAGCCCGAAAGCTCACGATAAACTCTTCAGTTTATAAATCAAAGAAAGAGCTCAACAGCTCGGAAAGAGCTCTACAGCTCAGAAGGAGCGAAGGTATTCACGAAGGAACGAAGGGCTCTACGAACTTTTCAAGATGAAATACAGAGGAAAACTCGGCAGTTAACCATGAACTAGGCAGTTCGGAGAAAGGGCTCAGCCACTCAAAATGGACCATAGGAAAAAAAGATAGACTATGACATGTAATATCTAATAGTCCAGCAACAAAGAAGGAAATGTTGTTCAGATTACATCAAAGGGCTAAAAAAACTAGCAAAAAACAAAGTTGCTCAAAGAAGGCATCTGAATCTCCCAAACAAAACTGCTAGTTCTCCCCTAAGCGCTTCTTCAATTCAACCACTTCCTCCTTCGGACGAGCATTCTCTTCCCTCAATTTCTCTCCCTCCTTCTCCGCCTTTGAAAGTACATTGAGAAGCTTGGCCCCGGTAGAAGAAAGAAAAACCGCGCTAAGAGAGGAATCAGGGGATGAAGGAGACTCGCACAGCTTGCACCTTTTGGAAGACGGTCCCACCTCCTCATCCTCCTCAGGCTCTGAGGGAGAAAGATCTGGTGAGCTGCATTCGAAGTGAAAATCAATAGATACTCCACTGCGCCGAACAAGAAAAGATTACTAGACGTCATCAATTATGAGAAGGATATAGGGGCACATTTCTTCACTCGCTCAATCCTAATGGCCTCCGGCAGATCTGGGTCAGGCGCAACTGCACAATTAAGCTAAAGTCAGAATAGAACGCTGGAAAAGGAGAATGATCAAGAAAGCTGTTAAGCCCCTTACCTATGTGATCAAATTTTCTCCAAGAACGCGGAGCCCTATTCTCTCTTCGGCGGTCCTCAACAAACATCCAAGAATCCCCGGAAGCAAAGAAAAAATGGTTGAGCCACCCTTGGGATGGGGAAGGAATATCAAGCACCAGCTGACGTTCAGAGAAGTACCTCCATCTGAAACAACTAAAGCAAAGAACGTCGTCTTCCACAAGACTATGGAAGTACAAGAACACGGCAGTTGTGGGAAATTGGTCATTGCCCTAGAGGCGCCAGAACAAAAAGAAGTTGATGAGCACAGCCCACCCTTGAGGAGATAAATGGGAGGGAGGCAGACCATAATACGCCAAGATACACCCAACAGAGGGATGGATGGGAAGACGAAGGCCCATCTCGAAGGCATCCTCAAAGAAACAGACCTTACCCCGAGAAAGATAGCTAGGAGGTTTACTTTGAGTAGGAACTCGGAGAGGCAATTCCAATCCTTGAAAGAACCGTTTCTTGACCCCCTCCAGATCCGAGGAGGACAGAGAAGAAGGAACCGAGAAACAAGACTGGAATTTCCAGTCTATTCCGAAAGAAGAACGGTCCTCAAAGAGAGACGGAGCAGGATAAGCCATTAGAAGCCTCGGGCAAAGAACCAAAGAAAGGAGAAAGACTCAAGAAAACCTTCAAGAATTATAGGCAGGAAAGAGAAGGTACGAAATTTAAAGCTTTGCCCAGATTTAGAAGGGCCAAGTACCACGCCTAATTTAAAGCCTTGACTATTCTATAGACTTCCCAAATTTATAAGGAAAGTAGAGGAGTGATGGGAATCTCCTAACAATTAAAGTTCACAAAGACGGTGGAAGCGGTCTAAAACAAAAAGAAAGGCAAACAATAGTGCTCACTCATCATCATCTTCCTCAGCCTCAGTCTCAAGATTACCAAGGAGGTCCAGAACACCTCGACCCCGAGTCATACCCCCCAAGAAAATTTCTAGGTTTCATGGTGAATAGCAAGGCCGAGGTCAGCTCAAGATCACCAGACTCGAGGTCAGCTCAAGGTCAGCGACATGCTTCTGATGAACCTCAACATCTCCTCACCAATGGGAAGTGTTAGTCAACCACCCAATGCTCCCTCGAGGACACAAAAACACGGCTAACAGTACTAGAAGGTCCAAGATAAACCTCTTGCCTTCGAAAGGGACAAAAAACTAGACTTTTATCCACCTCGACCATGCTTAACGCTCACACAAGTCCGGTACAATAAGCTGCAGCTCCAAATTTGTGGGGTAGACTAAAAGCCCATGGCCACAGGTGCAACAACATGAACCTCTCTATGGATGACCTCCAGACCCCTAATACACAGCTCAGGTCATGTTTCAGGGGGAACAGGTCAGACCTCTCTAAGGCGAGGTCAGCTCAGACCTTCCATGACACGTCCCCCACAAGACACACCTAAGCTGAAACTCAAAAAGACTGTTCCCAAGAAACATACTACTCTCACAACACAACGATTTTTGCTTTAAGGGGAGCTCAGCACCCCTCAAAGCAAGGGGCAAGGAGAGTAAGGGGATTATATCAAGCAGACCAAAGGTGAAAAGGTACAAGACAGTCGAGGGGAACATATCAAGCAGACCAAAGGGAAACACGTAGAGATATAAAGCAGCTAAAAAGAGTGTATCAAGCAGAACAAGAAATCACAAAAAGTATTCTCACAAAAAGTATATTTCAAAAGCAAAAATTACAAACTGAAAACCCTAAGCCTTTGGGGAGGGGGGACAGAAAATCCTGCACATTAGCAGGTGTAGCCTCAGCAGTAAAAGTAGAGCCCAGCAAATCAGAGGGCAAGGTCCCAGAAGTAGGAAGAGGTGGACCTACAGAGATATTGACCCCAAGAACCTCCACTTTGTCTATTTGGGAATCACTAGCTAGGGCCTCCTTCACTAGGTCAGTTGAAAATTAAACAGCTCGGGGAATAGTTGACAGAGCAGGCTCATCTTGCATTATATTTTCAGTGAAAAGAGCCGAGGTGTCCTCCTCGCCTTCAGAGTCAGATTCCTCCTCTTCAGTTGGGACCTCAAAGTTGAAATCCAGGTCAGGATAGGCCTTTACAGCCTTTTCCTGAAAAGCGATCCATCCCTTGGCCCACTTGGTGACCACTTCATCTTGCAGCTCTGCATTGGCCCTATCCTTCTCAGCGGCCTCAACCTTAAGCCTCTCCAACTCATCTCCAAGGACGCCACTCGACTCAACTAGAGCGTTATAATCCTGTGTCAGGATCCTATGGGCACTCTGAGCATCAAAAGCCTCCTTGCTGGTCTTAGCCCAGGCGTCAGACTTAAGCTTTAACTCCTCCACGGCCATCCCAAGCTCGTCCTTGGCCCTCTTTTCTCCATCCCCAGCTCTCGTTTTGGCTGCAAGAGAGCCTTGCAACAAGGCATCCTGCTTCTTCACCTACTCTTGAAGCTCTTGCACTTGAGCCCTGAGGCCGTCATTATTGAAAGTGAGCTCGGCAACCTTGACCTCATGCGCCTTCAAAGCCTTAACAGAACTCTCAGAGGATTGGACCCTGCTCAATAGACCTTTCACATGGAGGGGCATCTGAGGGCACAAAGGGGAGAGAATGAGCAGCAGAAAATGTATGACATAAAATTGAATAAAATACAAGAATGCTAGGACGTACAGTAGCTGCCCCATGAAGAGCTGATGCGATGGAATCGTCGATATCCATGGAGGCAGCCCTCCTAATGTTAGAATCAGGAAGAATGGAAGAAATAGCCCCTGCGGCGAGCTCCTTATTCTCAAAGAAGGAATCCTCCTCTCCTTCCACCTTGGGAAGACTTCCTTTCCCAATCCCAGGCCTCACCAGAGCTAGCACGAAAGTCTTCCCATAGGGTTGTACATAACAGCGCCAGATAGGAGATGAGGTATCACCCCCAACGCCCTCTCGACCTCAGATAAGGGAGGAGAGACCTGGTCTCCTGCACAGGCCGGTATAGGGGTAGGCGGGGTCCTCAAAGGAGAAGAGATCGTCACAACCTGAGGGGATGAAGGAGGCACCCCCAACCTTGGATTCTTAGCCCGGGTAGCAAGATCGCTCCCAGAGCCAACCTCGGCTGCCCGTTTTCTGCTCTTCCCGCTCTTCTTTAGTTGGTTGATCTTAGCCTGAAGTTCCTCAGGATTGAGCTTCATCTTTGAAGAGCCTAAAGAATCAGTTAGAAATAGGTCGGCAAAAAGAAGAAAATACGGTCAACAAATAAAGATTACTACCTGCCACCTCGTCAGGGACGACGACAGAAAGGGGAAAGGGGATCTCAACAGGCAGATGAATGGGAGCCTTAATGGAAAGAGGTATGGATGATTCTGACGGTAGCTCAGGAAGGTTGAACCTCTCTCTAAGAATAATGCTCTGTTGAATGAGCTCTGAATACCTCCTTGGCTTACACTTCTTGAGTTCCAGTAGCACCAGCTTGTCCTCCATACTAAGCTCAGGTCGGCAACCTGAAACATAGCATGAGAAAATCAAAGTTAGAAAAATGCTTCATCACATCTGATTCTAGTAGACTCAAAACAATAAACCACCCAAATTATCAGGAACGGACTAGCCCTTAGGAATGGGGAGAGTATCTGTCATATCCGATGGGTTGTACTCCCATCCTGGGCCACCCATGTAGAAGAAATGTTTGTTTCAATTCTTATGAGAGCTAGGGAGGTCAGTTATGACTGATGGGGCCGCAGGCCGCTTGGAGATGTACAGGAAACCCTCTGTGTTAAGTTTGACGTTGAAAAGCTCCAGAAGCAAAGAAACAGTAGGGACTCCAAGCTTGTTCTTCTTAAAGAACACTAGCATACCCACCAAAACACCCTAGAAGTTGGGGAGCTGGGCCGGACAGACGTTGAAGTACTGAAGGACGACTTTGATGAAAGGGTGAATAGGAAAGCTCAGTCCATTCTTGAAGGCAGCGAAAAAGAAGCAAACCTTCCCATGCACCTCAGATACATACGAGGTGTATTCATCCGGATCCCAAAACTTAACCCTAGAGGGAAAACCAAAACGGGCTCCGATGACCTTCAGCTAGATAGCTGTAAGGTCACTAGAACCCACATGCTCGATGGTCTTAAAGGAAGCTCTTGCCCCCATTGCGTTGCCAGATACCCTTACTCCGCTGACCTTAGTTTTGCCCTTGCAAGGCTGTGAGAGGGAGAGGAGAGGAAGTGGAGGGGGGTTCATCGTCATTTACCTCAAGGTTAACAAAGTCGACACTGGGAAAGTTATCAATTTCATCTCCTACCTCTCCCAAATCAACATCGTCTCGATAGACCGATCACCAAGGAGAGAAACAGACGAAGGGGTGGCACCAAAAGGGGCAGACATAATTGGACAGGAGAAAGGGAGATTGTAAAGGCAATAAGGAAGGAGGACCCTGGTCAGGCACTCCATAATAATTGTGGAGCTGGCACAGTAACTACCAACACCAAGGACTCTCACGATAGAACCCCAGTCTACGAAATGGGGAAGAGGGGATAAACAGAGGTCACGGTTCCAGAAATAAAAGAACCGATAAGCCCAGAAATGCAACAACCACCTCGAATCCGAGGGATCCAGAACGAGAAAAGACGAAAATGAGCAAGAAGGCGTACCTAGCGAGGAGAAAGCAACGAATAAGAACCCAGAGCCAAATTGGAGGAAGAAAGCACTACGAACTCTTAAATCAAGCACAGAAGGTTTAGCTTCGCAAGGGGAATCAAAGATTACGCAGTCACAAGAGGATCTGAAATCGCAAAGAGGAGGACAAGTCAAAGAACGAAGGAAGAAGATGAACCGTAGGAAGGTAGTTTTGTTAGCCGTTTGAGCATTTAAAGTTTGAGAGACATGAACTGAAACGTGCGCGGGAATCGAGGGACTCATGATTACCAGAAACCGTCAAAAGATGTCATGCACGTGCAAGCCAAGATTTGCCACGTGTGGGTTTAGCTCGATCTAAAACAGCTCAGCCCTTGCCCATGCCCATGCCCGCCTGAGCCAAGTGCTGGGGGGCAACTGATGATATCAAATAATAAATAAATATAATAATAATTCCGAGGGTGAGCTCAGATCTATTGAACAGGTTGGGAGATCAGACCGAGAAGATAAAGAGCTTGAATGACCAGAGCTCAGCCTCATTCCAACAATAAATCGACTGGAATGACATAGGAACAGCTGGATAGATAACAAGCGTCCCCAAAATAAAGGGAATGAGAATGGAAAGCTGGAGTCAAGGCATAAAACTCTCAATCAATCAAGATTTTCTCCTAAAAATTAAGGAAAATCCCACGGATGCAAGGCAAAGATCTCGATGTAAATCCCTTAGAGCTAGGGAACAGTCTATATATATATATCGAACAGTGCCCCCATTTAAAGAGGGGGGTGGAAAAAAGAGAAGAGGATTCTGTAATCTAAGCGATCAATAAAGAAAAGGGAGCAAGAGCCTCCATTAGAGAGTGGACTAGCCAAGCTTTGTAATTGGTGAACTACTATATTTCTACGGTGTTATTACCTCTATATAAAAATCCTGCCCACACCATCACAAACGATTCCATGAGCTATGCAGCTCTGATCTCACCTTAATATCAAGTTCATTGACTTTGCTCATTCGCCTGAAATTGCACCATCATATATATATAGAGAGAGAGAAAGAGAGAGAGATAGTTTTAAATTTGAATTTTAAATTTATGATGGAGATTTTATTGACATATTTTAATTGACATTGAATTAAGAGATAATAATTTTTAAAATAGGAAATTAATTTAACTTCCTTTGAATGAAGGGTATTTTTGAGATAAAAAAAGGTGGACTTAAGTCATTACATATAATTTTAAACATGGATTTAACCCCTTTTAAGTTTCCTTGCAGGACTTATCTCCAAACATGTAAATCTAGGGAAACTCGCTTCCAATTTTCACTTAAATATATCATCCTACTTATCAGAAAAAATATAAGAGAATTATACTCAAACCCCTAAGGTTTGTCACTTAATCATTTAGACCCCTGATATTTGAAATATTATATACAAAGCCCTAAAGTTTATATACGTGTAACATTTAGACATTTACCATCAATCAAATGTCTATTAGTACATCCGTTAGTAAATTACATCTAGACCCTGTGAAGTTTATATGTGTATAATATTTAAATTCTTCAAGTTTAAAACATTATATTTAGACAAAAAAAAAACTCTAATCAAAGATAAAATATCAATTATATTAAATTTTACAACCAAAATTTATGTTCTATTGTATCATTTATTAAAACAAAATTTAAAATAAAAAGTCAATTTTATCTTAAAACTTATAATTAATATACAATGGTACTATTTATTGAAATAAAACTAAAAAATCAAATGAGAGGTTTTAATCATTCATAGTAGAACATGGATTTTATAAACAAAATTCATGTTCTATTATGTCATTTATTGAAATAAAATAAAAAATAAAAATCTATTTTTTTTAAAAAAAAATATAATTAATATACAATTATTTGATATTCTATCTTTCATTAAAATATTTTTTGTCTAAGTAGAACATTTTAAACTTGAAGGGTCTAAGTATTACAGGCCTACAAACTTCAAAGAGTCTAGATATAATTTACTAATGGATATTGATGGTAGATGATCTAAATGTTATGCGTGTACAAACCTTAGGGGCATGTTTGATGTGTTTCTTAGGATGAATTTGAATTGGCTTGTCCAAACCCGAGTTTGATCCAAAGATGAGATTCAACTTTCAATGCTGTCCTTACCCATGTTTGATATGCGCAGGGATATATGATTATTATGATAAAATATATTTGTATATACATAACAATTTTACCCCTTAACCAATTTGTATATACAGAGTATATAAGATATATGAGAGTATAAATATCATTTATATGCTAAACCCCTTAACCCTCATATGAAACCCAACCCCCCTTTGGGTTTCATGATTGAGCCAGAATTCAAATCCTATCCCTACTTCATGATTGCCAAACATGAGTTTAAAGGAATTTATACCCTAATCAATGTTTCCAAACCCCTCCAAACCCCCATACAAAACAACCCCTAGGGGTCTATATATAATATTTAAAATGTTGGAATTTGAGTGATTAAATGACAAATCTCCAAAATTTAAGTATAATTCTTCCAAAAAATAAAAAACTAAACTTTATAAAGTATCCACCCAATGCATTTTAATCTATTAGAATAACCAATGGTAATTTTGGCATTTTAAAAAATAAATAGTTAAATCATACATTTTATATACTGTCACAAACAAAAATTACAGTTTGAGGATGTCCGTGATTCGATAGTATAAACCACATAGGGAAGGGGTGAAGTTTCAAAATTGAAAAAAAATGTCAATTAATTTAGACCTAACTAGTTCTGGGGTGTGCATGCAATTTTTTCTTTTCATTTTTACAGTACTAAAATAACCCCATATACAATCGTATTTTTTCTACCAAATTTACCCCTTTGCAGCTACCGCCGTATTGTGTTCGTATTGAAGAGATTGATTGTAGGGTTTCATTTGTCCCCAATTCTCTCTCTCCCTTGGCCTCTGCCCCTCATTTCTCACCATCTCTTCTACTCCAGAGCTCGCGGAGGTGAGATACTACACCCTTCTCCATCCTTCTCTCTCTCTATCGCGCCATATGTATACACATTTGCTTATCCTTTAACCTTCTGATGATTGATTTTGATGGTGTGAAAAAGTGATCGCTTCACTTGAGCTGCATGCTTGAGCATTCTGGTTTCCTGGGTATACGCATACTTCTATAGATGTTGCTGTACATATGTAAAGCTTCTATTTAGCCTCGCTTGTAGATCGGATCTGATGTTTAAGTTCGTGGGTTTGAACTATTTCAAGTTGGGCTTTTTAAAAAATGTTGCATGTGTGTCAGTGTGGGTGTTTGTGGGTTAAGTATATGTTTTCTTCAAGTTAGTTATACAGTTACCTACTTACTGGGTATTTGGTACCATGCATTTTTGTCGTGTTTTTATACTGGGATGCTAAGATTTAATTTAATTTTTTTTTGAACTGTTTTAGTCGTTTCAGATGTCTTGCTTCAAATTATTAGTTTTATTTCAAGTAGGCTGTTTAATTTTTTACTGGGAATTATCCTTTCACTTTGTTTTGCAAATATCTTGCATAAAACATTTCCTGAGTTGTTAATCTTAATAACATAGTCTGCTGAAGTCACTCTTGGATATCCAAATGAGTCGGATGTAAGCAACCGTGTCTAAGCCACTGCAGCTGAAAGAGTCACATAAAAGATCTTGTTACAATTGTTACAAATGTAGTGAAACCATATTACCTCTCTATTTCTGATATCGAGCCTAGAGTCACGCGCTGGGAATGTAGCCATTGTTCATGTGAATATTGTAATCACCCACAACCAAGTAAAAATGAATCATATGTGACCCAAGCTCAATTCTAGAGACAGGATAATGAAATGATTTCATTGTAGGTGCACAACCAAGCACAAAGTAAATGTTTGAGGGATTCAAGGATTATGTTTAGATGGCAAAGATATGTTGGATTGCATTCAACAGATAGAATCTTGAATCATGGAAGTTTGTTATTGGTTTTTTGTTGGTAAATTATTATTGCTTTTTGTTGCTCTGCCATTTTGTTGTGATTTCAGAAGTAGTTTGATGGCACATGTGTGAAATGTTTTTTCCCTCTTTGTGTGGCTTATTAAGTTCTATTTTTAGGACTGTATTACTTGATTCAGTTGAAGATCTTTTTTTTAACCTTGTTTCTCAAGTAAACATGCATAAACTAGCTTATATTTTACAGTTGTGCAACATGTTTCCTTAATTATTTGTATTGATTCTGGTCCAAGCCTGATTCATTTTTATAATTCTCTGGTGATGTGTGAATTTGGTGTATGTTAAATAGGTGGCCTTGGAAAATTGTAGGGTCTTACATTCATCCTTTTGATTTGCTGACTGAATGTGCTTACCATTTCTTATGTGTTTCCCTCATTTACTTATTTCAGATGGATGTGAATAAGCTAAGGAAGATGGCTGGTGCAGTTCGCACCGGCGGAAAGGGTAGCATGAGAAGGTATGTTTCTGGGCAATTTGATACCTTTCTTGCAATGAGTTATAAGGAAAAATTGTTGATCGAAGTTTTAGATACATATTCTGATTAAGTTAGCTTGATAAGACAATGTCGTGGCAGTGAAAATTTGGGAGAGTAGACGAATTATTTAAAATGCAAGAACTGTTTATACAATTATAATCATGTGTTCCCCTTTTCTCTGCATGTCAATGGCTTTGTGGTATGACTTCTAGAATAAGAGATCACTCTTTAAGGGTTGATCTGAGGCATATATGTTAAGCTTGGGCCATACATCCTAGAACGGAGTAGATAGTTCTTTGTAAATAAAGTACTTTGATGTTTCGCATATCATGACACCTACTATAGTACTGTTTGATATATGGGATACTTATTGTGATTGTAGAAATTAGTGTTTCTCTCATCTATGCTGATTTTCTTGATCACTAAAGGTCTGCGGTGGCAAATGTTTTCCCTTTTCTTGGAGGGAGATACAAATATTTGTTTCTGGCATCTCTCGTCTCCTGTTTTTTAGCTTCCTTCTATTCCCACTGTGGCTTAATTGTAATATACTCACCACAGAAAGAAGAAGGCCATTCACAAGACCACTACCATGGATGACAAAAGGCTTCAAAGCACCCTGAAGAGAATAGGGGTGAATGCCATACCTGCAATCGAGGAAGTCAATATTTTTAAGGATGACGTGGTTATCCAATTCATAAACCCCAAAGGTACCAATGGCAGAAGTAAATCCTGTGCTTTCTATGTTAATTTGTTATGTGTCAACAAATAACTACCTATTTTCTTTTTGTCATTTCAGTTCAAGCCTCTATTGCTGCCAACACTTGGGTTGTTAGTGGTTCTCCTCAGACAAAGAGTATACATTCACCTAAACCTATGTTTTAAGTATTTCTATAAATGTATTTTTTGTTCCATTGGTCATCTGACCTGTGGCTGTAACATCTTCCTCCCAGCACTATCTATCTATTCTTGACAGTGAACAGTATTAGTGGGTTTTGTCATATTTTACTTCATTACAAATTCTCTAAGATAACCTGACAATAAGCGGTTTGGGTCAAGTACTGACTTCAAGTTGTTGAGTCAGTATCTCCACTCTAGTACCTAAAGAGGGAAGGACAATTATTATACCTGGTCCTTGAGCTAGGCTTCATCTAACAATTAATTTTCCTCTGCTGCAGAACTGCAAGATATCCTTCCTGGAATTATTAATCAATTAGGTATGTAGCCTATCACTGTGGATAATGTGGAGTCCAAAACATTATAGGATAACTTGATGTTTGTTTCATTATTTTTTTCAGGGCCAGATAACTTGGACAACTTGAGGAAGCTGGCAGAGCAGTTCCAGAAGCAGCGACCTGGTGGTGGTGCAACCATGGCACCGGAAGACGATGACGATGAGATCCCAGAACTTGTGAAGGGTGAGACTTTTGAAGCTGCTGCAGAGGAGGGCCACGCATGGTAGAATTTGTACATGATGTTTTTTTTGTCATTTGTTATAATCCCAAAAATTTGATTTTTTGTTCTTTTTTTGAGTTTTTCATTTGGTGTTTCTTGGTGACATATTAACTTATTGTTGCCTGGATAGTTTGGTCGATAATCAACTTTGCTTCTCCCGTAAGTTCTTGGCAGTGTTCTATATGCTAGTCTGATAATTAGAATTCAACTTTGCCATGCAGATCTGTTTGCGCGAATGAAGTTCATTTATCCATTTGCCCTTCTTCCAATGTTGTCCGAGTCTTTATTTTATGTTGAAACGCCATTGCCATGGACATAGCATTTAAAGACAACAAATGATTAATGATAATCCAAATCTGTATCTGTATTTATTTAGAGGAACAATAGAAGAATTATGAATGGATTCAGCATTAAAGAAATAATCGAATGTTTATTCAGTAATGGTGGAATGTCGCATCGCGTTCAGATGGAGAAGGAATGATTCGAGAGGTGGTTTTTAATACAGGCATTCATAGGTACATTTGATTAGGGGTGTTTATGGGTCGGGCATTCATGAGTTTGTTATCCGGCTCAAAAAAATAGGTCTGAAATTTGATAGGTGTGATGATTGGCTGCTCGAGTTGAGTCTAATATCTTTAAAAAGATGGTTTGAGTTTGTCTCCAAATTTATTACTCGGCCTAACAGCCCGTTCGCCAAGTCCAATCCGTTCACATAGTTCATCCACTATTTTTTTGAAAAAAAGTTATACGTTTATATAATTAAATTTGAAATATTAAAATAAGTCTCAATGTTAGAATTTGAAGTTTTAAAAATTTAGATATTATAAATAATGTATTATTTTTTTTTGTATGTATTAAACATATAAGTTTTAAAAAGTAGAGTAATGCAAATGATAGATAAGTGAGTAGGTGTTAATCTAGTTGGAATGCATTCATTCTATATTGAATGTCATCCATCTCCTAATTATTTCATTATTTTATTTTTATACATTTTAACTCTATTTTTGATTAAAAAATATAATTTACATAAATATTAAGTAACAAAAATATTAATTATTTTTAAATGAAGTTGTATATAAAAAAGCATGTGAGCGTACCCGCCCAACAAGCCTGCCCATTGGCCCGTCCAATGGGCTCACTAGTTGGACTACGGGTAGCATATCCCTACCCGAAGTCTGGCCTGGCATGCTCGATAATTCACTTGTGTAAAAGTTTGGACCTACACTATCTAGGGCCGGTCCAAAAAATAATTTCGCTGGCCTAGCCTGGCCTGAGCCATGGACACCCCTATATTTGATGTGAAATGATCTGTATACGGTGAATCTTGTTGTAATATGTGGGGGACGCATTGGTTTTGGCTCAAGTAAGCATATATCTTATTTTTATAATAATATTATTGTGACATAATTTATTGATTTAATTTATCACAATCACCAGATTATTTGTGGATCCTAATAAATATTAGAGCCCGCTAAGATATTGGTAAGGAAGGAATGAGTTTTTAGTCAAATATTGCCTATGAGCTTTATATTTAATTATAAACGGGCTAACAATAATTTTTATCCATTCACTCAAATTTATACCGACTAATGAGAAAATTAAATTTTTACTTAAGGGAGATTCAATTATAATTTTATTTTTGGAAATCTCCATGGATCGCGTTTTGACCACACTACAGATCCTACAAATATATTTCATCTTCCTCTTGCGTATCCATATTTCCTTACTAGTTATTACCCGTGTCTAAAGACACTATACAACAAACAAAAGAAATCTTAAATAATTACTCAAATTTAAAAAGAATGACTTAAAAATATTCATACCAATTCTTTTTTTAAAATGACTCAAACTATATTATCGGTTATGTCCTTCGTATTAATGACATTAACACCATATATATAAATGCCTTTAGAAAAAAAAATACTACCATAATCTCATTGAAAGTTATAATTTTTATGCAAGAAATAAAATCTTGCTCATTTATAAGACTCACAAATTTATCATTTTTATTACCATTTAATCCAATAACATAACACAATTATAAACTCAACCACTATATTTCTAATCCACGCTATCTCCAGGTAATAAATACCTCAGGCAAAAAAATAAATACTAATATAATACAATTAAATTCACAATCTTTAAGTGATAAATAAAATCAATCAAATGCGATAAATAAAATCAATCAAATCTTACTCATTTATAAATTTATGAATTTATCACTATTATCACTATTTAACCATAAATGACCCAATATCATTACAAATTTAATCACTAAATCTTCAATTCCCCACATATAAATATACACAAAAACACACTCACATACATATCTTTTTTTGGTTACCAAAAAAACCATCATAACCAATAACTATTGAAGTTTTTCAGATATAATAATAATAATTTAATGTTTAATTAAAAAACAGGATAAAAATCATGGACATTCTCTAAATTTTGACAATATTACATGGACACCTCTTAACATTTATAAATAACACAGAGACCCCCTGAAATTTGAATTCATTGCATAGAGACCCTCTGTCTCCCTTCTGTCAATGTTGCTAATGAAAATTGATTATTTCATCCCAAAATTTTTAATTATTTTTACAATTTTCCTTCTCTAACTTTAGTACTAAAAAAATTAAAAATTTAATAAAATCAAATAAAATTTAATTTAGTACCCAAAAAATTGATTAAATGAAATTTAATATTAATTTGATAACAATAAAAATTAATTTGACAACAATAAAAATTAATTTGATATTAATTCAACAAATTATAAATTGAAAAAAATTAAATGTCTAATTTATATGAAATTATATGTTAATTTACAATTTAAGTTTCATTTTGTGCTGAATGTTATTTGGTGTTTGTAATCAATGTGCTATATTTTTTTATTTATATGCAACATCTTAATTCCAACATCTGAGAAAATATAATTATTATTAATCAAACATCCATGATTTCAACATTTTTAATAAACTTTATCTCAAATTTTAAAAATATATATATATATAATTATTTATTTTTTCGCAAGTTTTTACATAAAGTTCATAATATTATCTTTGCACCATTTTTTCAATGTGAGTTCGTGTAACTTTTGTGAGGAAATCATCCAAAAGTTTCACTCAAATTCTCGAAAATATAAAAAAAATTGTTGATAAATTAAGATTAGTTTTCATTTGAGTTCAACTTGAATATTTGTAAAATTAATTCGAAAGTTTAAGCAAGAATTTATACTTTATGCTCAATAGTCAAATTCAACTTGAGTTTTAATCATAATTACATCACAACGAAAATTAAATTTAAGTTCAACTCAATTAATGTTCTATCTTAAACCTACAAACTGATTCTTATATATTCTCGTTTATAGTGACACCATAATTTTTTTTAATTTAATTACACTTTATCATTTTTACAATCAATTTTAATTTGACTTTAACTTGAATACCCGTAAAATTCAAGCAAATTTAAGTTTGTGCTATATTTTTTATTTATATTGAGTGCTATTTACAAATTAAGAAGCAGATGACAAAATGCATATATTTTATGGACTAAATATATAATAAAAATAACACCGAAGAAACAAAAAAAAAAAAATAGTATGAGAAAGAGAGAGAAAGAGAGAATTATATGAGAGTTAGGAGTCTTAGAGTTATACAAAGAATGAAAGACCAATTAGGACCATTGGATTAAAATGATCTGAGCCGCAAAAAGCTCAAGACAAACAATCTAGCTACTTTATTATATAGATTTTCTAACATCAAATTACATCTAGACCATTGACGTTTGTCATTTAGTTAATCAGACCTCTCAGATACACGAAATTACACATGAACCCCTTCGGCTATGTAAGTGTAACACATAAATCCAACATCATTAGTATCCCTCAACAACCCGTCAAAATTGCATAATGACATAATACTATGCATTATAATTCCCAAAAATGTCCTTTCCTTTGTTAGGCCACCATGTCATTTGCGCTTTCCCAAAAATGGTTACTTATTTGACCGTTGGTGAATTATTTGACCGTTAGTGTGACGCCCCAAAAATCTGGGGTCCTTTATCAACCATTGATCATCCGTCAACCCGCGTAAACACCCGTAGATATTACTTGAACCGACACCACGTCGATAACCTTTCCCGTAACCAGGGTTTTTGTCCATAATGGTAATATGTGTTCCTTTAATCATTTAAACCCAACCAAGGTCCAATGTGTCTCAAAATACCTCATTTATAGTCCGTTCACCCCCTTTAACTAAAAGGTTACATGGCCCAAAGGCACGTCAAAACAATTTCAAAATTTCAGATTTTTGGAAGAACTACCGGTAGTTCGGGTTCACTAGACCGTGAGATACCGGTTGACTACTTGTAGTTGTTGCCTGCTGGACCATGAGCTACCGGTTGACTACCGGTAGTTTGTGCCCAAAAACTAAAATCTCACCTGCTAACTATCGGTAGGTTCAGCCCAGATTTGCCTACTTCATTTGTTTTTCATTTCCAATTCATTCCAAACCTTTCTAAAACCAACCCAACTCCTACATACCATGTATTTGGGCATCTTGCAAAGTTTATACAAGATCTATTACAATATTTGCATGCGATTGTATTTAATTACATGCCAAACTAAACATTCATCGTAATTTTACAATTTACTCCAAATAAGCCATATTCCGTTTTTTCATCCTTGAGGCTCAAATTGAGAACCATCCATCAGCATAAACCCCGTGCCTAAAATATTTTTCCATAAAGGGTGGACCACGCTCAGTAGAGTCTTTCCTAATTAGGCTACTCCCCAACCCAAATGCACATGAAATGCTCATATGTAACCAATTCACCATTCATACATTCCAAGCATGAATATGCTATCAATGTTAAAAATTTACGATGCAATGCTATGGAATGAGATGAGACTCACTCACACTATCCAACTCGAGTCCTTCCCGGCTCTTCGACATATGCAATTGTTAATGTGCATTAGCCCATCATCCATGATCCCGAGTCCTCTCCGGTTCTCCAACACATGTAACTTTCCATGTGTATGAGTTCGTCATCTATGTTATACATCAAATGAAATTACCCATCCAGGGTCTTTTATGAGGTGAGTATTTATGGACTTCCACCAACTGCACCCAACCGACATGGGATTTATGGACTTCCACCAACGGTCCCGTGTACACCGACACACTTTATGGATTAATACCAACGGAAGTACGTATCCATATCACCGGGCCTTGCATCCGAGGGATCTTTTAGCCCTTCTTGCTAATCCCAACCCTCAACACCATACAAACCGTGCGACTCAGCTAAGTCATAGACCTAGCTTACTCAAGCCCACTTGTCATCCACCAAGTGTGGTGTTGACTATATCCTGCACATACACTCTCTCAATCGCGATGTTTCCGTGCATATGTAATGCAATGTCTCATTGCAACCACAATATGATGTTTAATACGCCATGAGCGCCATGTGAACTATTTCAAACCCAATTCACATAATCCATGACAATTTATTTCAAAGCATATACTTCTCATGCTTCACAATGTCAATAAACCAATATATATTTATCAACAGTTTATCCAAAACTCAAGACCAAGCATGTCATCTCATATTAAGCAATAACACACTTCCAAATTAAGGCATAATGTAAACACATAACATGCCCATAATTCACATAATTCAAGAAATCACATTAGACAATTTCAACACACCCATTTCAAGATAGAATATATTCTACCTACTTCAATACCCATTTCACCCAAAATCACTTCTATAGGCAAGTCATATATATATATATATATATATATATATATATATTAACCTACCTATTTCAATATAACATTTAAAGTTGCGAATAGCCTAAGTAGGAGAAACCCCTACATTTTGAAGCGTAAGGAACGACCATAGGAAGCTCCACGAACTCGCTTCAAACCTAATTGCCTCCCTTCCAAAAATTATGTTCTCTAATCTTCTGTGAAAACCCTCCTTTATGGTATGTGACTGTAGCCCTCGTCGAGGAGAACAACTTTTCCTCTTGGTCCGAACGGATCCGAGCCCTCAATCTTCGTAGATCTTAAAGAGAAGGTGGAGAAAACCTTGAGCTTCTCTCTCCTCTCTATCGGTTGGGTATCGCCTGTAGAATGGGGAGAAAATTTGATTTCCTCCCCTATTTATTTTTTTAAAATACTTGGCCCACAATTGGCCACACATCCCTTTTAATTTTGGGTCCGTTTTATCGTGAAACGATTAAATTTTGCCCCATTTCAAGTTTAAAATATCTTTATTTTAAATTTTTCTCAATTTTTTTTACCAGAATTCATAATTTTATTAAAATTTTCGTATTTGGGTCTCCCGGGGTTCGACCACCTCGTAAAACGAGCAAAAACTCGACTATCTCGAAATTCGATAAAAATTGACATGGTACCTAGATTTCTCGAGACGAATCCAACGGTGAGGTCTGTTTCGTCATCCGAGCCATAGAAAAATTCAGGTTTACAACCCGAACGATGGTGGCAATCCGAACCATTCAAAATGGCACAAACAAGACATGCTAATACATTTTGGAAAGCCATTCCACACATGCTAATACATTTTGGAAAGCCATTCCACACATGCTAATACATGGATTCAAAATGCCAATGTAACTAATCATAGAAGTAAGCCATTCAAAATGCCAATGTAACTGGTCAAGTAAATAATCAATACATTTAAGCCAACATAAGACTAACATGCCATCAAACTACACCCGACATGTTTAACAGTAGACTGTCGAAAAACCATTTCAAAAGCTATGCTTTACATGCCACCAAAACTTACCTCCAACTCAACTAAAAAAATAATCCATCAAACCATACCCTTTTACAACCCAGAACTAGTCTGAAAAAAGCATGTCTAACAGAATATACCACCTAAGAGTATGTCCAACAAAATATACTACCTAAGAGACCACCAAAAAAAAGGGTTTGCAAAGTTTAAAACATTGCATATTCAGCCTCCCCATTGTAGTTAGGAGGAGCACCTTCATTCCCTTGCTACTTTCTCCCTGCTTTAAACCTTTGCTACCACTTCCTGAAGAGTCATCCTTATGCTTTTCACCCTCTCAATAAATAAGTAAGAATGTTCTTAAGTAACATTACCTTCTTTCTCATCGTAGACTTCACACTTTTCATTCCAGCCTTGCCAAGAAGCTGAGATACTCTTGTTGAACCAAGCATTTGTGATAGATTTCCAGTAGATTCACTCTGTTAAGTCCAAGATATAAAAATATAACATTATTCGAAAAAGGCCAATACAAGGTATGCTACTAATATCTTGTATCTTGCACTCACAAGTCTTCTTCCCAAGATCAACAATATAGTTAGTGTCATTTTCTAGATATCTTGAATTCTTCTTGGCTAGAAAGTAACATAGTACATTTTCTTGATACAGAACTGTTCCAACAACATGCATTTTTGTACCTCTTTTGCATTGCTTGATCTTGAAAGTGGGTTAAATTACCAAAGAATTTTCAAGCATAGGGAGTGTATTGTGTTTGTAACTCAGTAGATTACCGAGGTTGGCTCCTTAAGAAAAATGATTGTTTCAAGGAGTGACAAGCAAAAGAAAATAAAATAAAAACCTTGAATTTTTTAAAGTTTGGTTGTAGAAATTATTGACTAAGAGATAACAATTAAAGGAAAGATCGGTTAATCAGTTGAGTTTATTTCACCATGAACATGTATTTTGACCCAATTTCTATAACTCACTTGAGATTGTAAATAAATGCACTCAAACGGAAAGTATTTGATTAACACCAAAATGTAAATAACAAATGTGTATTCAAGTTAATTAATTTTATTTTGAAAGAATTACATTCACTTCGATTGCAGTGATTCCAAGAATTACCCGTGCCAAACTTAATTGTTTACAGGTAAGCAAGAAGACATACATATCTAAAGTGTTGTCAACTTTAGTCATTCAAATAACCCAAATAACTCAATCATTGGAAAAACTCTAATTTGGTCAAAATCCCCATTCACGGATGAGACTCCCTCATTCGATCAAACTGGAATACGACTATTCATTCATAATGAAATTGAAAACGAAAGCAATTGAAAAAGACATAATTGAACTTGAAAGCAAATAAAACTTGAATTTAAGTTGAGTAAACATAAATTACCTTGAATTGAATTCCAAGAATGTAAATTGTTCACAATAAAAAATTGAATGTTTTTTGTTGCAATGATTAAATAACTTGAACTTGAACAAAGCTTGTAATTGAAACAGTGGAGAACAATTCTTTAAAGAAGAAAGACTAATTCTAAACACTAAGAAAATAAGAACGGTGCTTTGGTGAATTGGACGATAAATTAGAGAGTCTCTGAATGATCCACTCTCTTTGACTAGGCTTGGGGGTATTTATAGGAGCACATGTGCTGATTTTCCTCTCTTTTAATCCAAAAATCATGGCCTTTTGATATCCTAGAAGATTGTCTTTCCAAAACTGTACTCGCAGCAGAATTGCACTAACCTACTGGTAGGGAGCACAAAACGACCTACCGGTAGAACTGTTCACTATTTTGCATGAATTAGTAGATCTTCATAGCTATTGGTAGAACAACATTTTGTTTTGAAACCTACAAGTAGAACAATATAAACATGCCTGTAGAATACGTCTCTATTTCACTTCTACCTGTAGGAGTGAATTTCTACTAGTACAACAAATTTTTGCCTCCAATTGTATCGGTAGAATAGACATTTTCTTCAATTATGGTTGTACTGCTCTTGGCTTGACTCTTGAATCTCTAGCTCATCCTCCAAGTCCTTTATAGCATTAAAATGTATGGAAAATCTCACTTTTACACTACTTCACCTACAAACACCAATTTTCTCCATAAAATACAAAACTAAACTAAACCAAAGAAATTAAGTAACTAACATAGCCAAGATGAATGATATGAGGCCTATAATATGCAATATTATGATCTCATCATTCATCCTATTCATGAGTTTAGACCAAAGACTCTCTAACACTATTACAATAGGATTTTCTCTCAACTCTCCAACCCAACTGCTGCATGACTAGCTTAAATTGTTAGTCACATGACCACTCCTAATAGAAGTGTCAAAGGCATGGCATGCCCACAATAAAGTAGGCATCGTTAAAATCCATTCATAGGCATAAGGTTTATCTTCCTTAGTTCTATCCATAGCATATTTAAAGTCAAAGTGAGTTATATGATCTAGCAGTGTAACACCCCAAAATCTACAATTGAGACATTACTATATATAACCCATTAAATCATGAGAGCATGCTAAAATACCATTAAATAAATACAACCATTCATCATCCAATATTTAATTAAATAAAACCAAAATAAAACATAAATAAATCTTTAATATTACATTCAAAACTAAAGTAATAATACTCCAACCAACTAATTAACATAAACTAAAAATATTGTTTCCTCATCAGAGTGCAGAATTTATAAATTAAAGAAAACATTCTAAGCATCCAATTTTTTAATCCACATCATGATCTGCCTCAACATCCGAATCTACTCACCTAGAGTTATATCTTTCTTAATACTAAAATCTGAAAAATGTTTATATCGTAGGACGAGCAAACAAGCCCCGTAGGAAAACCTTGTCAAACCCAAACAAGGTACAGTTAAGTTTCAATTTATAAAATAACATACATAATTTCAATTGAAATAAAATAATGTCAATTGAAAATCTCAAGTTTACATAGTAAAACCATTAAAAATTGGATCAACATCAAATCATTCATAAAATACGATTTCATAATACAATACCTCATGTACATAGGCTGAATAATCAAGAATACACAAAATGAATATATCTGACCCACAAAACTTCACCTTCTGAAAAACAACACCCCGCAGGGTCATGAAGCTCAGGAAGGGAGTATACCGATGAATCAACAGTGATGAATCCTTCCTAGGTTTATGATATACTAACCCTCTGTAACGCCCCAAAATACACCCCGGGCGACATCACATTCAATAACCATTCATACCATGAGAGCACTAAGATAAACCATTAATAAATAAGTCTTCATAATAATAATTCATAACATGTACATCAATATCCCCCAAAAGAATATGCCAATCATTGGCCTTTACATTTTCAATGAAAATGTACTATTATAGCGTAGCCGAAATGACAAAAGAAATCTAGACCATACAGTGTTTCCATAGTCGTATTCTAGTCTAGAACAACAAAAAAAACAAACAACATCTCTAGATGTCCCACTCGGGATCCAAGTATCCCTCTAGTGAAGCCTCCCCAAGGTACGGCTCGTTAGCATCGGGTACATCCTCTGGCCCAACATCTGAAAAAGGTTCAACAGTAGGGGGTGAGCACGAAGCTCTGTAGAAAAATTCTCCCAAACCCATACAAGGTTTAGAAAAGCATGTAAAATGGTCGGTCTAATTTTTAACGTAACATAAATGCATAATTTTGGAATAAAGCAGGGACATTTAAAAAGGATCTCAAGTTTATTTCAAAACATTACTTAAATGAATAAACGAGCAATCCCACTCCCATAATATTCATTAATGGTTGTAAACAATTCCCAATAATTCTTTAGGTAGGTGGCATACTTTGTGGTAACCTCCACCTCCTTTTAGATCACCTTGGATTCTCAAGCATCCTTACCGGGAACCTCTTGAGAATGGGGTGGGCATCCTTACATGGAACCTCTCACCAATCATTACATTATTTCCCAAGCATCCTTATCGAGAACCTCTTGGGAAGGGGGTGAGCATCCTTACAAGGAATCTCTCACTATAACAGACTTATTTCTTAAGCATCCTTACCGGGAACCTCTTGAGAAAGGGTGAGCATCCTTACAAGGAACCTCTCACTAATGTGTGCCACCGACAAACCAACCAAGCATACAATTTCACAATTACCCCCAATTTACAAGCATTTCTCTAAAATCCCAAAATATATCATACAACCATTTCACAACCAACCAAGAAAAGTACATGAGATCACAATATCATCATTTTATGGTTTGATGTGTAACACTAAGGTTTTTGAAATCAAGAATTTAGAACAATTTAGAGAAAAGTTCATCTCTCTTGAAATCTAGGGTTTTTAATCAAGGAAAAGGATTCAAGGGTAAATCAACAATAATATCGTTTGAATCATGGTAATAGTCACAAGGGTATTAAGAAACAAAGATTATATAGCCTACATGTATAATCTAAAGTGAAAAGATTACATATATATATATATACCCTAACCTCAATGTAAGTGAGTGAGAGAAAACCCCTACCTTGAGTCTTGAAGATCTAGGGTTTGGATTCTTGGATATACCCGTAATCTCTTGATATTTTCCTTTGATCTTGAGTTCTCTCCCTCTCTCTCAAGTTATCTAGGGTTTAGAATGAGTAATGGACGACTAAGGAGGCGGCCTAAAGTATTTATAGGCTCAAAAGTCGGACCACGTCGCTGTTTAAAACATTCAGATTTTTATCGGGTGTACCGGTACCCGGTACCGGTACCATTTGGTACCGGTACCCAGTACCGGTACCATATAGTACCGGTACCCAGTACCGATACTACAAACCTTCTGGAATCGGGGTACCGGTACCCAGTACCGGTTCCAAAAACCTTCTGGAATCGAGGTACCGGTACCACTCAGCAGACAGAGTCTTCCTCTGTCTTCCAAGTTTCCAAATGCACTTCCTATTACCTTTCCCAAGGTTTTTCGACCTTCCGGATTCAGTGGAAACATTATTTTGACCTAGAAACATTTAGAAATTTATCTAATAACTAATTCCAATCCCCAACGTCTTTGAAACTTAACTCCCCAAATCCATTTGTCTCCCAATCCTTCTTTTCTAATGTTTTAACCTATGTGATTCATTCTTACATCATTATACATATCCTCATTTTTACAATAGTTATCTATCATATAACTATATACATTTATAAAAGAAAATGCGGGGTGTTACACCCTCAGCCTTGATCCTCCATAAATGAATAGTAGTTTGGTCATCGTAAGTCATCAACCCTACTATGAGTGATAAGAAACATTCAAACTCCTCAAGATAAGAAACACGTTGAAATACTCTAGGATATAGGTCCACATGTAATCCTGCTTCATCAATCCTATCCCAAGAGATATACTTTTAAAAATAATTCAACATTTAAAAATCCACAATTATCAAAGCACAAGAATAATTCAATAGAAACATGCAAGAGATCGTAAAATAAAATATTAAAGCTGACAATAATCAAGAATCTAGGGTTTTTATAAAGAACATGCAATTAATGATGTAAAATATGTAATTCTCTCAAGAAACAAATAATATTATTAAAAAGAGTGTAAAATTTTTTGTACATATCTCATATATAATTGAATAGGAATCAAAACATACATACAGGTAAGCCCAACCCTCAATAACTAAGTTTGAAAAAGAACCCCTACCTTACACTACAACAAATTTGATTTTTAGTGACAAGTTGCAGTGTTAATCTCCTTGAATCTGAATTCTAATGTGTTTGATTGTGATTTTCCTCCTTCTGAATCTATCACCTCATCATTCTCTCAATTCTCCTTAGCCTCCTAGGGTTGAAAGTTGCTGAAAAATAACCTAAAGAACATCCTTAGGGCATTTATAGGGTAAAAAATGGAGAAAATCTTAAAAACTAACCGTTGAAAATAGCGCATCCACGTTTGAACGTAGATTGGCATTCAAGTGGATTTTGCTCTCAGTATCTCAGATTCTGTCATACTTGCGTTCAAATAGAAACTTTTGCATTCGAACTCAACCCAATGTTCTATAACTTGTCCTAATGTTCCAAGCCTTTTTTGACCTAGTTAAAAATTAATTCAAGAAATGTTCATAAAATACACTTTTGTATCATTTGAAGTTTAGTTTTTATTTTCTAAATATAAGTTCAATTGGACATCAGAGTAAAAATTTTGGTGTCAAATACTAAAGTAGCATCAAATTATGTTCTATCTGAATTCTCCATAACGTGCATTTTCATTCAAAAATACTTCCAAACTTCCAATACACCCCTTATTGCCTCCTCAAGTTTCTAGACCTTCCAAATTCAATGTTAAGCTTAATTTGACCAAAAAATATTCATAAATTTACTTAATCACCATTTTCAAGTTTAAACACCTCTGAAATTAAGTTTGATCTTAAAGTCTATATGTGCGAACTCAAACTTCATGCTCAATCTTTCCACAATAATTCAAACTCATCATCCTTATTTGGAAATATTTTTAAAATCATGTCATCCATCTTTACATCTTGTATGGGTTCTTACAAGCAACCTTCTAGAATAAGTTCCTTAGGAGTACTTTAGAGAAGATTGCCTCGAAATTGTTATAGATATGCTTACAGTAGTTTCTGTTAATTGCATTTGGCACAAACTGATTAATTGTCTCGTTACAATGCCACATATGTTAGTATGAATTAGTAACAATAAATGCAATTACAAATATAAAAAGATAAAAAAAAATATGAAAATGCTAAAGTTGTATCTTTTGTTTATCAGTCATAAAGTTCAAAGATTTCTCATGTAAAAACCCTTCTAGCATTTCACTGAGCCAATTGAAGAAAAATTCATAGCTATCTTTTGTCTTTGATTCCACCACAAATAATGCCATCGAAAACAATCCATTATGGACCCTTCAAAAGCACACCTCCATATGGACCCTTCAAATCATAGCCATCAAAACCTAAAAATGCCTTGCAACTAAGATTGTACCAGTGCCATGGGTCCCATGTGATAATTGATCTTCACAACATTCCCATGGTTTGTCTCATTAACTAAATGATCATAGATAGGTAATTGTTCATTTGAATCAAATATAGAGGATTCACTCCATATTTTTTTTGCTCTTCCCTCATTCTTGTGGTTGTCATGTTAAGATTTGCCCTCAAAACATTCAGAAGTTTGTCTGTGATCCATGGACAATTTGTTTCTGTGGACTTTGCATTCCTCACATAGCTATGACCACTTGTCTGTATCTTGTATGCCACCATATCAGGCAAAAGAGAAGCATGTATCCTCCATAGACACCCCTCAACACCAGAGTTATCACTCTTGTATGCTCATTTTATCTCTCACCAAAGGGAAACCATTGTGACATTTTCAAAGAGCATTCCTACCTCAAATTCTAGCATTTTACCCCTTTAATACTGAGTACCTTTCCACTATGTAAATCATACAGGGGATTCTCCTCAGCTCCCACTATCAAAATATTTGTGGACCACCTTCATCATTTGATTCGTAGTCTGATAATACTACACCATTTTTCAAACCATCATTCTCTGCCTCACTATCAACTAACTCCATAAAACGCAAACTAATATCACTCTCGCTATTTGTACACCACCCATTCACTAATATATAATGTCTCATCCTTATCATCATCCTCACCCTCAACATTTTTCTTTCTAGCAATGTTTTTTTTTCCTTTCTAACTGGTTGAGGATGAATAACTTCCTATGGCAATGGCGGATTGAACTAAACACCTTGAATACACATATCAATTATTATACTATTATTGTTTAGTTGGAACATCTTCAATACATCAGTATTTTCTTTAATATCCATTCTTTTGTGTCGAGCCATGAATTCCATAACTTAGTGTTATGAAAGTGTTTATCTGTGAAGGAACATCTTCTAAAGATACTTTTGTAACACCCCAAAATACCCCTTGGCAGTATTACTATTTAAAAAACCATTTACAATCATGAGAGAAACTACATAACTTCATATCCCAAAAGAATTTACTTCATCATTCAGGCATATACAATAACATCCAAAAGAATATGCCCAACAATGGCATTTAAATCCCCAAAAGAATATCAAAGTAAGTCTTGCAGCGGAAATACAAAATAAACTAGACTACACAATGTTCCAAAAGAATGTCCTAGTCTAGTACAAAAGAAGCTACAACTCTACATATCCACCTCGGGATCTAGATTCTCCTCGGGTGGAGCCTCCCAATGTCCCGGCTCGTCGATGCCGAGATCCTCCTCTAGCACCAAATATGAAAAATATAATTTATAGGGGGTGAGCATGAAGCTCTGTAGCCACATTTCTCCCAAACACAAACAAGGTTTTAAAACATAGAAAATGGTCGGTCTCATTTCACAAGTAACATATATAACCTTTGAAATAAAACAGGGGTATTTTAAAAGTGATCTCAAGTTTAAACAGTAGAAATACTCAAATAAACGAATAAAAGGAGTTTAGCAACAATAACCAATATTCTAATTTAAGCTATTTAGAAAAAGGGCTTCTCTCCCATGCATTGTCCCATACCAATGCATCGGCAAGAACGACCCAACTCATAAGTCCATGTATTTTTGGTTCATCCCCGTACCATGTATGATGATTGCTTCCCATGAATCTACCCCACGATTATACCTAGTCCACCAATAACAATCACAATCACAATCACAGTCACAAGTACTTTGGAAAGGGGCGCCTACCATCACAATGGCAGTGACGAGTCCCTTCCTAGGAAAAGTATACTATCCCTTGTTCGAACTCCAGTGAACGATAGTGGTTGCATTACCAAATGACAACCCACTACAAGTGTTAGGAAACCATC
>CM042190.1:7561468-7582341 GCA_023539305.1 Ilex asprella | reverse complement strand
GCGTCTACCATCACAATGGCAGTGACGTGTCCCTTCCTAGGAAAAGTATACTATCCCTTGTTCGAACTCCAGTGAACGATAGTGGTTGCATTACCAAATGACAACTCACTACAAGTGTTAGGAAACCATCTCACACACATTGGGGTAGACTAACCTCTAACACTTTACGGCATCTCTCGAAGGTAATCCAAGTCCATCACAACACCCATACAATGAGGAAACCGAGAATATGCTCAATTCACAACAATTTCACAATTATAGTAAAATCCCCAATTTTTCTCACATGTGTCATATAATCAAATAATCCAAGAAAATATGCAAGAGATCATAATCTATATTATTTTGTTGTACAATATTCAACACTAAAGTCTTGAAATCAAGAATTTAGAACAATTTAAAGAAAAGTTCATCTCTCTTGGAATTTAGGGTTTTTGGGCAAGAAAAAGGATTCAAGGGTTAATCAAACAATAATATTGTTTAAAACATGGTAATAGTCACAAGGTATTAAGAAACAATGATTATTTAGCATACATGTATAATTTAAGGTGAAAAGATTACATATATATAGGCCCTAGCCTCAATGTAAGTGAATGAGAGAAAAACCCCTACCTTGAATCCAAGAGATTTAAGCTAACCCTAGCTCCAAAGATCTTCTTTCTCCCTTCTCCTTCTCCTTCTTGTCTTCTCTTAGGGTTCTAAGAGGTGTGGGTAAAGGTGTAGTAAAAGTGTAGAAGAAAAGAGGAGAAGAATGGAGTTCTTGAGAATTTTCGATTTTGTTTTCTAGGGGGGTGTAAATCTATCTTGATCTAGTGTTTTGATCTTCCTCTCTTTCTCTTCCAAGCTATCTAGGGTTTAGAATGGTGTATGGACGACTAAGGAGGTGACCTAAAGTATTTATAGGCCCAAAAATCGGACCGAGATCGCGACATTAAATATTTAGACTTTTTATCGGGTGTACCGGTACCCGGTACCGGTACCCGGTACCGGTACCAAAAATCTTATGGAAACGGGGTACCGGTACTATTCCGGAGACAGATTTTTCCTCCAACGTCCGAGGCAGTTTTGACCTATTTTGAGGTCGAATTGAAAATTTTTCATGAGATACATTTTTGTAGCCCTAGATGTCTAATATCTACTATCAAAATTTCAGATCAATTGGATATAAGTATAAAAAGTTATGGCCGAAATTATGAGAGGTATCCAAAATATTTTATACCCGAAAGTTAGGAAATTTGTGTTTTTATTCCGGAGTACTTCCAAGCTTCCAATGCACCTCAAATTACCTCTCCCAAGGTTTTTTGACCTTTCGGATTCAATGAAAACATTATCTTGACCTAGAAACATTTAGAAACTTATCTAATAACTAATTCCAATCTCAAACGTCTTTGAAACTTAAACTTCCCAAATTTATTTGTCTCCCAATTATTCCTTTCTAATGTTTTGCCCTATGTGATTCATTCTTACATCATTATACCTATCCTTATTTTCACAATAATTACCTATCATATAACTATATACATTTATAAAATAAAATGCGGGGTGTTACAACTTTACACGCATCTTTTAACATATCAAAGTTGTAGTACTCATTAGGATCAATATTCTTCACTCTTAATTCCTAGGTTGAGTGGCAAACTATGATATCATGAACATAAACACTCTGCATACTACAATTAGAAAAGAGAAACTATTGATCAAAGAAGTTAACGATTATAGGTACCTAATGGGGATAAACACCCATCAAATCCGCTTCAAAATACATTGTGTGTCTCTATGTCAGATAGAGATAAAGAGACACCAAAAAAGTACAACACAAAAACAACAAATTCTTTCACAACCAAACACTAATAAAAAAAAGGGGGTTCTAGTTTTCTTGCTTTTAATCCAATTGACATTACGAGTACTTGAACACGTTGATATACTGGGAAGCAAACGAGATATAACCTAATCTGATAAGACACTTTAGATGAAATACAAAAGAAATCGACTTGAACGAAATAGGTAGAGTACATATTGATTTTCTTGCAAACAGAGGTCTGACTCTTCGTTTTAATCCAAGAAATCTAGCCCTATTTAAGCAAAATAATATACTTTAAAGCAACACAAAAACCATAAACCAATACCACATAAATGACCCCATATTTTTTGAGAAAAAATCCTAATAAAAAATGAGTTTTTTCATATTTTGGTGGTTATAATCCAAAACATCTAGCCCCTATTCAAATGTATGTTGGATTAAAACCAACAAAAATGAAAAACCCTAAATATTTTTGCAAAATTACCAAACTTATTTTCAAAAAACCCTAACCACATTGCATTCAGTCTATTCATTAAATCGTCAAATTCGTGAAAGGAACTCCAATTTTTTGGCCTCAATCATGAGATAAAAACCTATCTTGAACCAAAATAAAAACCAAACACTGAATGCACACCTTTCTGGACAATTGAAAAATTTCAGCAAATTTGGTCCTTCAAAACTTTAGAGATCAACCATTCATTAGAGTTTCCTCAAAAATAGAAGGCGGGGTGAGAGGGGATGAGAGTGTTTTATGAGATGAGGATTTGATGAACTATAAGAGAGAGAGTGAGAGATAGAGAAAGAGACTGAAAGGCGGGGGAGATTGAGAAGATGTCTTCAGGGGATACCTAATGTCTCTAAGAGCATCTCCAACAATAAATTTTATTTTAGCTAATCAATTTTTTTTTATTTTAACTACTCACTTTTTCAATACACACTAACCGATTCTCTATATTTTTAACTACTCATTTTAAATATTATTTCTCATTCCTTTTATATTATTTTTTTTGGGAATAATGAAAGGGAGAAAGAGAGAGAATAGAAGAAAGGAGAGGAAGAAAGAGAAAATAATATAAAATATGTTTACAAGTTGCTACAGTGATACTATATATTTAGAGTATCACTGTAGAAAAAATCTATTTTAGAGTATCTAAACAACATATGTTGGAGTGTGATTTTTTGCTTTGGTTAGCTAAATTTTAGCTATTTTTGTGCTTTACAGCATCTCTTGGAGATGCTCTAAATGGGAAGGGGTTAAAGGCGTCAAGTGGGCATTTTTGTAAATGAACATAAATCAAAAAATATCTCGAGGCATTTTCATATTTTCATCATTTATGTTACCTCCATTAGTAAAAAATCATTGAGAACGAGTTCATGTGTAATTTCGTATACCTTAGGGGTCTGCCTGATTAAGTGACAAACCTTAGAGGGTCTAGATATAATTTTCCTAACATTTATTTAAGCATATTGTTGAGTTCAAAAAAATGATTTTACTGAAACTAGTAACTCTTAACATTATTTGTCAATATTAGATTGGAACTCTTGTTTTTTTAATTTTTAATAATAGAAAAAATATAAAAGCAAAAGATAATTGGGCATATTTATAGGAGATACTTTGCTGAAATTTAATCTAAGGGAATAGTTAAATATGTTGGAAATAGGGAGGGAGAGTGATTTGAAAATGAAAGGCATAATTAAAAAAAAATTTTAGATGGAAAGAAGTATAAAAAAGATTAGAGGAAAGTAGTTTTGGAGGATTTGTTGAAAGTGGGCTCTTGAGATGTTAGGATTTGTTGAAAGTGGGCTCTTGAGATGTTAGGATTTGTTGAAAGTTAAAAATTTGAGGTTTTCTTATCCGAATAAATTGGAGTTCAAATCAAGTTTTTTGATTCAATATTATACATAAGTTTGAGCAAGAGTTTAAATTATGGTTGTAGATTATGAAACTGCTATCTTGAGGTAATCTTCTCCAAGGACTATGATCTTACTCCTTGTGGTTAAGCACGTTAGTTGTATTGTGTTGGTCACTAGTTCGAAGCCCCCCTTCCCAATATTGTCCATGTCCTAAAAAAAATGGTAGTCATTTCCTTCAATTTTTTCCTTTTTTTTTCTTCTGTTGGAGATTTAACTTTGCTAAATACCTTCTCTATAGCTTGAAACATTGAACTTCTATAAAGAGAGGGCTTCAATGACAAAGTTGGCATAAATGGACCAATATCTAAAATCATAAGTCCATATATCACAGTAAGCCCATTTTCTAACAATAAGAAAGCATTACTTTAATTTGATTTCTTCTTATTAGGACTTAGGTGGTCCACTTGTACATCTCTCTATGTCATGAGCTCTTGCTTTTTGGTCTAGCTAGAATCTAGAAGATCAAATGAGGTATGTTATTGACAAAAGGAATCGTACACTTTGTGGCTTGCAGTCCTCTTCAGTTTCATATACTTTTTTTTCCAGCAAATTGATTGACTCTTTCCAATTGTTTTAAAGTAGGATCTCAAAGCTAAGGAAAACAAATGTTACTAAAGTCCAAAGGGCTTAGACACATTGTAGCATAGTAAGCTGCCAATGATTTTTTTTGTTTTGGAAAAGGGAACCTAATGTGGATAAAACGATTATATACGTGGAGCTATGGACACTTTACCTAGAGAGTGAATAAATTTTTCAATTTTAGCCCAATTGATTACTAATAAAAACCTAAACCACCATAATGACATCTTCTCACAAGGATATAGCAATTAATGTGAGAACCCCTTTAGTTACTATAACTCAAATTAACCATGACAATTAATTTTAATTAATTTTGAATAATTCACTCACAATCAATCTCATGGCAATATTAAATCCTGAACCCAATAAACAACTATGTATGGATAAATATTCAAACAATCATTCCAATAAACGCATAATACACGTGTGTGCTCACAATCACAAGTGTGTACAACAAATAATAAAGAACACAAGTGATTCGTTGACACAAAAAACCCTCATAAAAAAAAACCATGGGAAACCTTTCAATTCACCAAAACCTAATCCACGTTAACATACAAGTACTCTTGTCTTACACCTCAACCAATAATATGGTTAGATGCTCATTTCCTTGTCGTTTCCCCATCGAAGACCCTCTTTCTATGTTTAGTGTTGCTTCACTTAGACTTCCCCATTAAACAGTTCATCTAGGCCTCGAGTAATCATTGGCATGCTAACGATTCCCAGTATTTGCATACTCTTGCGATATATACATGATAGAATGTACCTCTCTCACTTCCTCCTTCTCCTCACTTAGTTGTGTATCTATGTCAAAGATATTCAGCTCAAGAGTTATATTCTTGACTGACAATTTCACGACTTCATTCTTGCAATTGATAAGAGATTCAAAGTAGTAAGGAAGGGGTCAACCAAGAATAACAGGAATTTGACTCCCAGAGTGTGCAACAAGTTGGGTGTCTAAAATAATGAAGTCCACAAGGAAGTAGAACTTATCCTCCTTGACAAGGACATCTTCAACTGTTCCCCTAGGAATTTTAACAGATCGGTCTACCAATTGCAATGCAATACATGTAGGATTGAGCTCGTCTAAACCCAATTGTTGATAGACAGAGTAGGAGAGTAGATTGACACTTACTCCAAGATCAAACATATATTACTCAATCTTGAAATTCCCTATGACATAAGAAAATGTAGGACAACCTGGGTCCTTATACTTAGGAGGAGCCTTGTGTTAAATTATGGCACTCGCATGTTCAGTCAAAGGCCCTCTTTTGACCCTCCTTATTCTAAAAATAAAGGGACCTATTTGATGACATCTAGAAGAGGAATATTAATCTTTAATTGCTTGAAAATATGGTAAATATCAGCGTGATTGCTCAGCTTTTGGGGTCTTTTGAGTCTTTGAGGGTAAGGAGTAGGAATACGACATGGAGACTCCTCATCTTTTCTAGACTCGAACTCATCAGTGGAGACTGGAACATATGGTACCACAAGCGTAGGAATGTGTTCAATGGGTGTCTCTGGTATATGTTTATTAATTATTTTTTCACTTCGAAGAGTGGTGAGAGATTGTACTTGTTCATTTGAAGATTCCATGGGAGTAGGATTACCTAAATGGAATTGACACTGTGTAGGATTTGGCTAGGCAGGAAACTTTCCCTTTTCTTGGGTAGCCATTGACTGGGTAATCTTTTGTACGTGATTTTTCATATCCTCAAAGGACTGAGTAGTCTAGGATTTAAAGTGATTGAAAGCATGAGTGTTCTATGTATTGTATTGCATTTGGGTTAGCATGAACTAGTTTAGGGGTATCCTTAAGACTACGTTTGTGGGGTGGCTGGTAGGGTGGATACTATGCTTGCTGTGGTGGTGGTGGAGCTAGTGGTGCTTGTTGCTATTGGTTATTCCTCCAACCAAAATTCGGGTATTGTCGCCACCCTGAATTATGCGTTTCAGAATAAGGATTATTATATGGATTTTGATACATAGAGAACATTGAATTGCTCCAACAGAACTTCCTGAAATACAGGTATCATAGGACATATTGCATATTTATGCTCTATGGATGGTGCAACAACAACTTCATTGAATTTCTTTATCTTTAAATCCTCAAGCTTTGGAGTTAAAGAATTCATCTTAGTCCATAAGTTGTCATCCTCCTTCAAAATTTATTTTCCCCCATGGGAAGTGGTAGGATGAATATGGGTAAGATTAGGTGAAGCCAAGTCTTACATTTGGGAACTCTAAGAAAGTGTGTTAAAAAAACTCGAACGCCTCATTGGGATTCTTGTCCATAAACTCTCAATGGGACATCATTTTAACAAACTGACACATATGGGTAGGGAGTGAGTCTTAGAAAAAATCAACGAGAGTTCAACTTTCGAACCCGTGATGAGGACAAGCACTGAGAAGGTCTTTGAATTGTTCCAGCACTGATAGAAAGTTTCTTCCCCATTTACTGCAAAATTCATTATATGGCATTTCAAAGCATTTTTTGTGGTGAATGGGGAAGAATTTCTTGAGAAACTCTTTCTAAAGTGCGGACTAATGAGGAATAGAATGGGGTTTAAGAATGTTAAGTCATTGCTTGGATTTATTGATTAATCCTAATTAATGCATGATTTAATTAAGTTAATAGGTCAATTGTGTTAGTTAAACAAAGTTAAACTAATTAAAATTGACATATTAAGGTTAGTGTGTGAATTAGGGATAATGCATTAATTGTTGTTCTTTTCAGGGTTTTATGCGTCAAAACTACAAATTACCGGGGAGCCAATTATGACAAAGCTAAAACTTACTGGTGAGCTATTTACCAAAGCTACAAACTATATGATGTCAATTATTAAAGCTTAAAACAAAGAGAGATTAAAGTAATCCAAATGGTTTTCTTTGGGGCATGAGAATGACATCTTTGGGAATTATGAATGTCATCTTTTGGAAGCTTGTGAATGATAACTGTAACGCCCCAAATACCACCCTAGACGAAATTACATTCAATAACCATTCATATCATGAGAGCAACTAATAAATCCATAAATAACTGGGGGTCCTTAATTTAACAAAATTCGGACAGAGTCTCCTTTGTTCGGAGAGCTCTACCAAAAACACAACTTGTGCAATTCTACTGTAATGACCACACCGGGTCCATTTAACTACCAGAAAATCAATCCATCAAATTTACATGTTATCCCAAAAGAATAGGCCAAGCTATGACCTTTACATCCCTACAAAAGTACTATAATACACAGTGAAATTTACAAAATAATACTAGGCTATACAATTCTCCCAAAAGATTGCCCAAGTCTATAATAAAAGAAAAGGGGGTCGCTCTAAGCATCCACCTCGGGATCCACGCTACCTTCTGTCGGAGTCTCCCAATGTGTCGGCTCCTCAACTCCCAGCTCCTCGTCAAATGCAAAATCTGAAAGGTGGGGAAGTAGGGGGGTGAGCACAAGGCTCTGTAGGAGGATCCTTCCAAACCCATTCAAGGTTTTGAAATCAAGTAAAACAGGTAGGTCACATTTCGCACATACATATAAATGAATTTTGAAATAAAGTAAGGACATTTTAAAGGAGATCTCAAGTTTGTACAATAATAAGGAGTTGAAAGAGAATAAAACCACGTTTAATTGACAAATAATTTCCAACATAATCCACTCCACCATACACCATTTCCACAAGTTATCACGGCATCACATACTACCCGAAACTCTTGGAGAAATAATATTTGGTACAATGAACAATAATTTCTATTTGGTACCACTCAAGTAGGTTGTCGCTTCTCATGAATCTATCCGATGATTCTACCTCGTTCACCCACTTATAATAACAATCACTGGCCAATTTAGGAAGGGCGTGTACCGTCTCATACGGCATTGACGAAATCCTTCCAAGGTGTCTCGTATACTAACCCTTTTTCCCGGTATCCGTGAACAATAGTGGTCACTGTCACAACAATGATCCGCTACGAGCATTAGCCAACCATCTCACCCCCACTGGGATAGACTGACCTCTAACACTCAACGGCAGCTCTCAAAGGTAATTCAAGTCCCTGACAACACCATACACAAGAGTGACATACCAACAATATGCTCAAACCGCATATACAAGAAAATTCCATGATTTTCCCCAATTTTCACAAGCACTATATATAATAGAACAATTTAAGAAACATATCCATTTCGTAAATCATGTTACAAGAGACAAGTTTAAAGGAAATAAGCATGAGATCATCAATACAATCATTTTACTACCCAACACAAAGCTCTAGAATTTTTGAAATCAAGATGATGTGAAGATATAGAGAAAAATTCATATTTTCCCAAAAACTAGGATTTGATGGATTTTCAACCATCATTTTGTTCAATTCATGTGAATGTTTGAAAAAATATCAAGAAACAAGGAACCCATAACAAATACATACTATTAAAAGTCACAATATACATGTATAATAACCCTAACATCAATGGACAAGAAATGGAAGAAAACCCTACCTCAAAACCCAAGAAACTAAGCTCCACCTTCAAATCTTCAAGTGAATTCAAGAATCTCATCTTAAGTTTTCAAGCAAAAGTCCAAGCTCTAATGACCCTCTTCTCTCTTCTTCTCTCTTTCTCTCTCTAATTCTAAGGTTTATGGAGTAGTATTGGGTGACAGATGTGAGAAAAATGAGAGAAATGGATGTAAAAATGGAGTTATAATGGCTGAAAATCGCGCCGGATACTGTTCACAGGACCCAAAAAATGTATTTTTTTTCTAAAATTACGGTTTTGACCCAAAACTTTTCCAATTTGGTCCATATGACAACCCTAAGGTTTTTCGACGTTTCAGATTCATTTTTAATGTTATTTTGACCTAAAAACATTTATTTTTATGATTTATCTCAAAATCAAAGTCAATTTATACCCGAAACACCAAAATTACTATTTTACCTTTTCGAATCCCTATATGAGGTAAACGTTTATCCCAATATTTTTCGGACCTCTCGAATTCAATGGTAATGTTATTTTGACCTAAAAGAAGTTAATATATTACTTAGTTACACTTATCAACCTTAAACACCTCCAAAAATTAAATTTGACCCGAAAGTCAATTCGTTCGAAACTCAAACTTCATGATTAACCTTTCAACAATGATTCTAAGTTTCTACCATCCTTTTATTCATATTATGAGAACTCTTAAAATAATAGTATCCTTATTTAATTTTTAATATAGGGTCTTACAATAACTTTTGAAAGCTTGTTAATGGCATCTTTGGGGCTTGTGAATGTCATCTCTTGGGGTTTGAAAAAGGCATCTTTTGGTTGTCTATAAATACCACCCCTTTGTGGCTTTTAAAGGATATAAGTTTTTCCTAGAGCTCTTGATAGTGGAATACCCTCCAAGTTGTTGTTACTTTCTTTGTATGCTTACTAAATCTCTCTTAGTTGTGGAATACCCTCCATGTTGTTATTGCTTTCTTTGTTGTTATTTTCTTTGTATTATTGTTTTCTTTTATGGTATTATCATCTCTTGGTTGTGGAATACCCTTCAAGTAGTTATTGCTTTCTTTTATATAAATGCTTTCTTTTCCTGTATAATTTCTCTCTTTTAATTTAAGTGTTGTTTTCTTCCATAGTTGGAGCTTCCTTCTTCCCTTATAGGAGTGAAACTCTTCTACTTTTCTAGAACTTCACCAAAGTCGTGAAGGCTGGAAGTGTTTTTTGATGCATTTTGTTTATGCTTAGTTCTAACCTTTATTTCTTCATAATGTCTTTCCAGTTCATTGTTGTCTTTACTTTAACTATGAGTAGCAAAGTTTTTAGTTGGCTAATCTGAGGGAGACCTACTCTTGGGTATGCCATTTAAACTCATTGTCTTTTCTCCTCTCGGTGTATGATGGTTCAGTTTGACTGGGTTAAGAGTGAATGTGGTTGTGAGTCTTTGATATCCCGTAGGCCTAGTCACGGGTTATGCTTGGATCCTCATCATCTCGTTCCTAGCTTCTCACGAATCAATCGTTCATCTATAAACCATTGGAGGAAGGTTTCGAGTAAAGTTAGGATTCCCATTGGAATGACCTCTTTGGATTAGCCGACACTTGTTTTCATTTCATTATCACAACATAAACCACCACCAAATTTCAAAATAAAATGATTTTACACTTTTCTTTAATAAAAATCACCTTCATGATGGTTGACTTTCTTTCCTGAGGAGACGGAGGTAAGTCCCGTAATCTTCATCATGGTATGAGGTACGTTGTTCTTGTATATATTCTTGTTTGTGTATAATTTAAATTTTTGATCCTTTGTTGCATGTGGGGGTGGGACGAGCAAAACCGATTGGTTAGACAACTCATAGACCCTACCATGAATATTGACCAAGACCCACTCAAGGATGCGGGTGACAATTTCAATAATGTTGTTGCCAATCCTAATGTTCAAGAGGGTGGGGGATTGCAACCACTTAGAGTGCCAAACCCACGAGTGCATTTTCCCCCACCTAGGAATGAAGGGAACAACATCCACATTGATCCTCCGGCAAGGTCAATGCGGGATTTTCTTGAACTAACATGTAGCACCACTCCTTCTTGCATCTTCCTTCTGGTCCAAGCCCATCTCTTCATATTCAAACCAGGGATGTTGCAACTATTTCCCGAATTCCGTGGAATTGAGAACGAGAACCCATATTCGTATATAAGGGATTTTGAAGACATAGTTGCAACCTTTACCCCCAATCATAATATGGAAGAGATAGCAAGGATGAAATTGTTTCCTTTCTCCCTGAGTGATAAGGAAAAAACGTGGCTTCAATCCTTGAGATCCTGGACCGTAACATCTTGGGAACAAATGATCTCCGTATTTTTGAAAAAAAAATTTCCAGTGCATAAAACCACCACTTTAAAGAAGCAAATTCAGAATTTTTTGGAGAATCCCAATGAACAATTCTACCAATGTAGGGATAGGTACAAGGAGTTGTTACAATCCATACCACACCATGGTTTTGAACCATGGCAATTGGTTAGTTTCTTCTATGAAGTAATTACACCAGGCCATCAACCGTTCATCCACATGATGTGCAACAGGGGTTTTTTGAACAAAGACCCTAATGAGGCCTTAGACTATTTTGATACCTTGGCCCAAAATGCATAGTCATGGCACACCATTGACCCTACCGATGTACCAAGGTCTTTGCCTTAAGGGAGTCGTCAACCAAAAAGGGGAAGGATGGACGATTTAAGACACTGGGAAGACCTACGTTCACAAATTTCTAAATTATCTAGGAAAGTAGAGAGTCTCGAGGTGAATAGGAGACAAGAGGTGTCCCATGTGTCACGAATCGAGGAGATTTATTCTATTTGTGAGAGTGTCGAGCATTCCACATCGGAGTGCCCGAGCATTCTGATGCTTAAGGAAGCATACCATGAACAAGTCCATGCCTTCAATCAACCAAGACAATCATTTTCTCCAAATTCTAACACATACAATCCGTGGTGGAGTAACCACCTCAATTTTAGTTGGAAGAATAAAAGCTCCATCCCTCATGGTTCTAATGCATATTCACCTCCTTTACCTCCTAAGCAAGGTCAATACCACAACCAATACCAAGGTCATGGGCATGCATCTAGCTCTTAATACCCAATGCCCAATCAGCAAGGGTATCAATTGAACCCACTACCATAAAATTTCTCTCAAAATACACCTCCACAAGGCTTTAACCAACAAGTACCATCAAATCCATCCACCTACCAACCTCCCCATAAGAGGAACTTGGAGGATATGCTCTATAACTTCATCCAAAGCCAGACCACTTTCAGTAAAGACATTTTGGCTCAACTCACCAAGATCACCAATGCCATCGGGTTGTCTCAACAAGAGAAGGGGAAGTTCGCCACTCAACCTCAAGAGAATCCCAAAGGCTAACATATGGCTGAATTGGCCGAGCCCACCAACCAGAGTTGTGAGCAACTCAAGGCAGTCACCACCCTTTGAAGTGACAAGCAAATTGAAAAAAACCATGGCGCCAAAGGTTTTACCCAAGACCGCATTGCCAATAGTAGAAGAAAATGAGGGTGAGGCCAAAAAAAGTGAGGTCAAAAAAGGTGAAGTGAGTGAAAAGAGAGAAGGAGAGGTGGTTGAAAAAGAAAATGTTATTGATGACAACATGTGTATTCCTCCTATGCCTGCCCCTTTCCCGAGTCATTTGAAGCCACCTGTCAAGGTGGCTAATTATACTGATATTTTGAAAGTGATTAAACAGGTTAAGATCAACACCCCACTCCTCGATGCCATCAAGCAAATACTATCATATGCTAAAATTTTGAAGGATCTATGCTCGGTGAAGAGGAGATTGAATGTTTGGAAGAAAGCATTCTTAATCGAACAAGTGAGCTTTATATTTAGGACCAACACTCCTTTAAAATTCAAAGACCCCAGATGTCCAACAATTTCCATTACCATAGGGAATTTCCGGGTGGAACAAGCATTGTTTGACTTGGGGGCGAGTGTCAATCTTCTTCCCTACTCAGTGTATCAACAATTAGCTTGAGGAGTTGAAGCCCACCTCAATTACGCTTTAATTGGCGGATCATAGCATCCGCACACCAAGTGGAGTAGTGGAAGATATCTTGGTTCAAATTGATAAATTTTATTTTCCTATCGATTTTATTATGCTAGATACACATCATGTTGCTAACCTTAGTTCCCATATCCCTGTTATACTTGGACGTCCTTTCCTTGCTACATCTAATGCAATGATAAATTACAGGAACAGTCTAACTAAATTGGCATTTGGGAACATGACCATGGAGTATAATGTGTTCAATTTGGCAAAGCAACTGGGGGATGACGAGGAGGTAAACGAGGTCAATAGAATTGACACCTTGGTCGAGGAGCATTTGGAGTTGGAGAGGATATTGAAATTCAAGAAGAATGAACTTGTTGATCTTGAGGAGTTGAATGAATAGGAGGAGGTAGAAGAAAAGGGATAGGAGGTTGGATTCTTACATTTGAGGAGTTACCTAAACAAGAAAAGAAAATTTTCTTATCGGATGAGCAAAAGCCAAACTTGGAGTTGAAGCCATTGCCCTCACATTTGAAATATGCCTACCTTGGCGAGGGAGAAATATTTTTGGTGGTTACCTTGAATGCGAAATAAGAAGAACGACTCTTAGAGGTATTAAGGAATCATAAAAGAGCAATTGGGTGGACAATTGCCTAAATCAAGGGAATTAACCCTATCATTTGCACCCACCACATTTACCTTGAGAAGGATGCCAAACCTTCCTGACAACCTTAAAGGAGATTGAATCCTGATATGAAGGAGGTGGTGAGGGATGAGGTTTTGAAACTACTTGACATGGGCATCATTTTTCCAATTGTTGATAGGTAAGTCCCACTCAAGTAGTGCCAAAGAAATTCGAACTCACAGTGGTGAAAAATGATGAGAATGAGCTTATACCCCCAAGAGTGATAAGCAGATGGAGGGTATGCATCGACTACCAGAAGCTGAATGCTTGCACAAGGAAAGATCATTTCTTGATCAAGTTTTGAAAAGGGCAGCAGGGCACCTATTCTACTGCTTCTTAGATGAGTACTCTTGCTACAATCAAATCGAGATCGCATTGGAGGACCAAGAGAAGACAACTTTCACCTGGCCATATGGTACCTTCGCCTATCGCTGTATGCTGTTCGGATTATGCAATGCCCTGAGACTTTTCAACGGTGCATGATGGGGATTTTCAGCAATATGGTGGAGAAGATAGTGGAGGTCTTCATGGATGATTTTTTCGTGTTTGGAGACTCATTTGATGGATGCTTGGAAAACTTAGAGAGAGCGTTGGAGAGGTGTGAAGAAAAGAATCTAGTGTTGAATTGGGAAAAGTGTCACTTCATGGTGACGAAAGGAATCATGTTAGCCCATATAGTATCAGCAAAGGGCATTAAAGTTGACAAATCTAAGTTGGAGGCAATCTCCAACCTCCCCACGCCGACAACCATCAACGAAATTTGGACATTTTTGGGCCATGTAGATTTTTATCGTCGATTCATTAAGAATTTTAGTGCATTGGCCCGACCCCTGATCCAATTACTGTCTAAGGAGGTCTCCTTTGAGTGGTTGGATGAGTGTGAGGTATCATTTAAAAAACTAAAAAATATGCTTGTCACACCTTCTATCATACGACTACCCAATTGCGATCTACCCTTCGAGCTCATGTGCAACGCGAGTGATTATGCAGTCGGCGTAGTGGTTGGTTAGTGGTAGGATAATAGACCATATGTGATACACTATGCTAGAAAAATACTTAATGAGGCTCAAATGAATTACACTACCACTGAGAAAGAATTGCAAGCTGTAGTGTTTGCTTTAGATAAATTTTGTTCATACATTATTGGTTCGCCTATTGTTGTCTTCACTGACCATTTTGCCTTGTAGTACTTGTTATCTAAGTAAGATGCGAAACCAAGACTCATTAGGTAGATCCTTCTCCTACAAGAATTTGACTTGACGATTAAAGACAATAAAGGAGTTGAGAATGTGGTGGCGGATCACTTATCCCAACTGGTGGTGTAGGAGACTAATGAGAATATTCCTATTCTCGACTCTTTCCCTGATGAATAATTGCTTTCCATTCATTCGGTATGTCCTTGGTATGCTGATATATGTAATTTCCTTGCAGCAGCACAGATACAGCCACAATGGAGCCAAGAGGACAGAAGAAGATTCATGGCGGATGTGAAGTACTTCTACTTCGACAACCTGTATTTTTTTTAAGTATTTGTAATACCCCAAAAACCACCCTGGACGGCATTACATTCTAAAATCATTTACATAATGAGAACAATAAAGTAATCCATCAATAAATAAGATTTCATAAGTCATCCATAGGATTTACAACATTTTTCCAAAGAATAGGCCCATCTTGGCCTTTACATTTCAAAAATTAACTAATGTAGCGCAGCGGAATATAGCAAAAGTAAACTAGACTTTTCATTATTTCAAAAGAATATCCTAGTCTGGTACAAAAGAATGTGTCGCTCTCAGTGTTCACCTCGGGATCCACATTCCCGTCTAGCAGAGTCTCACAATGTATAGGTTCCTCGACTCCCAACTCCTCCTCAAGAGTATAATCTGAAAAATGTTTAACTGTAAGGGGTGAGCACGAAGCTTTGTAGCAAAATCTTTCCAAACCCAGACAAGGTTTAAAAACATGTAAAACATATCAGTCTCATTTCGCAAATAGCATATATCATCTTTTGAAGTAAAACATGAGCATTTCAGAATGGATCTCAAGTTTGAATTGCAACAGTAATTTAAATGAACAAGAAAAACCAAGTTTCAAATAAACATCCATTTTTCCAAAATATAACCGTTTTCCCACAAGACCTTATGGAAACCATTTTTTACAACAATCCAATACTCCATAACTCGAATATTCTACAACCATATGTATATATATCTCAAACATGATGTGAGACAAGCCCCATGAATCAACACATTGAGTAATATCTAGCCCATACACACCCACACAAATTTTATCCATGATATCCACCTTTAGGAATGGCGTATGCCATACCAATGGTAGTGACGTATCAAACCTAGGCATTAGTATACTAACCCTTTTTCACGGTACCCCGTGAGCGATAGTAGTTTAGTCTTACCAAAGCACTAACCCCACTACGAGTGGTAGGAAAAATGCAACCCACACGGAGCAAGCAACACATCTAACCACTCTACGATATCTCATCAAAGGCCCCCCATGGTCATCCCACACTCATAAGAGATACAATATCAAACCCATTTCCTCTATTTACAAGCATATCTCAAAAATGCCAAATTTGACATGTGACATTTTTAATAATCACTTAAGAAAATTGCAAGAGATCAACCATAATATTATCACTCAACACAAAGTTCTAAGGTTCCAACATCCACAATAAAGGAAGAATTTAAGAGGGGACTCCCTTACCCTTGAAATCTAAGTTTTTGAATCAAGAAAAATGGGTATCAACCCTAAGTTCATGTAAAACATGATAATAATTGTGAGGAAACCAAAAAATGAAGAACACATAGCAAATACATACTAATGAGAGTCACAACATGTATATCTATTAGCCCTAGCCTCAATGAAAGAGAATAGGAAGAAATCCCTTACCTTGTGTTCTTGAAGAACTAAGGCTTTGATCTTGAATCAACCTCCAAATCGCTTGTTTTTTCCCTTTGATCATGTATTTTTTTCTTTCTCTCTTTCTCTCTAAGTGTTTCTAGGGTTAGAAGTGGTGTAATAGAGGCTAAGGAGGTGTCCTAATGTATTTATAGTGGAGAAAGGACTGGCTATTCGCGACTTAAAATTTTCAGATTTCTACAGCAACTACCGGTAGATCGGGTACATTGGACACTCGACTACCTATTGACTAGCTGTAGCTCGGGTACACTGGATATTCGACTACCGGTAGTTTGGGTAAACTAGGCACTCGACTACCTTTTGACTACCGGTAGTGTGGATACACTGGACATTCGACTACCAGTGGCTACTACCGGTAGTTCGGGTAAACTAGACACTCGATTATTGGTAGCTTGGGTACACTGGGCAATCTTCTACCGGTAGTCACTGCCCAGATTTGCCTACTTCACCCATTTTTCATTTCTAATCTATTCCTAAACCTTTCAAGGCCATCCCAAACATGTCTAACAAGGTTTTTCACATAAATCTTAATACCTACACATTCTATTGATCATGTTTTCAATTCTTTACAATTCAAAACTAAATCTTAGCTAACTATTTACTATTTCAACCTTAACACTTACATTTTCATTAGAAAATCAATTAATCAACAATTATATGACTATATGAATATAAACATGTGGGGATTTACAGTATTGTCCTGATCAGGTCATGAGAAGATGTATACCTGAGAACGAACAATTGGATGTCTTAGCATTTTGCCATTCACAGGCTTGCGGCAGACATTTTTCAGTAAAGAAAATTTTTGCCAAAATTCTTCAATCAGGTTTTTGCTGGCCCTCCCTTATTAAAGATCGTGTTTCGTTCTGTAAGGCATGTGATAGATGCCAATAATTGGGTAGTGTGACTCGTAGAAATATGATACCCCTTTCCCCGTGCTTGTCATAGAAATATTCGACTGTAGGGGCATCGACTTCATGGGTCCATTACCTATGTCTTTTGGTCATCTGTACATCCTCATGGCAGTAGATTATGTCTCAAAGTGGGTGGAGGTTATCCCGACCAAGACTAATGACCACCGAGTCGTAGTCGAGTTTATTAAGGAGAACATCTTTTCGAGGTTTGGGATACCTCATGTAATAATAAGTGATGGTGGATCACATTTCTGTAATAGGTCATTTGCATTGTTAATGTTCAAATATGACATCACTCACAAATAATCCACTGCCTATCACCTACAAACAAATGGCCAAGCCGAGCTAGCTAATAGGAGATCAAGAACATTCTAGAAAAAATGGTTAACCCGAATAGGAAGGATTGGTCCAATAGATTGACCGATGCCTTATGGACATACCACACTGCCTTTAAAACTGTTTTGGGCATGTCTCCCTATCGGCTTGTCTATGGAAAGACTTGCCACCTGCCAGTCAAAATAGAACACAAGACCTACTAGGCCGTTAAGAGTTTAAATTTTAATTTGAGAATGACCGGTGATCATAAGAATTTATAGCTGAATGAATTGGAAGAAATTCGCTGAAATGCGTATGAGAGTTCCAAAATTTCAAAGGAACGGGCTAAAATATTTCATGATAACTCCATCATACGGAAATCATTTAAGCCCGGGCAAAAAGTACTCTTGTACAACTCTCGCCTCTCAATATTTCAAGGAAAACTCCGATCCCGCTGGGATGGGGATGAGCACATAATATTGCATATTTGAAGGCCTCATTACATGCATTTTAACTCAACTTTTGCATCTAAGTACTTAGAGTAAGCCGAAATTAGGAATAATGTTGAATTTTAGATGTTGCAGGTAATTATAGCATAAATGATGGATTTTATAACCTTGTAACTATTTGTGAATGTGTGGTGAATATATGGACACTTTAGATGAGGATTGGGAGGCTTGGAGGGTGAAGAATTCAAGGAAAAATGCATTCGAAAGGTTGTGCCCGCTGGAGTGAAGGATTTTTGACACAGTACCACTATTTCGCCCATTTTTGACCATGATCTGCTTTGAATCTAAAAAGGTAAAAAACATAAAAATTATAGATCTGGATGTCTTCTATATTGTGTCAAAATTTCAGCTTAATCCAATGGTTGGATCAAACGTTATGCCAATTCTACAAAAACTGGTCTAGATCAGAAAAGAGTACCGGTACATAATACCAGTATTGTGTATCGGTACCCCGAACTCCAGAAGCCTTAAAGTACCTGTACACAATACCGGTACACTCCCCTGAACAACCCCAAACCTCCTATAACTTAGCTCCACTTGCTTGGGGGTCCCACCTACACTTCTCCCACTTGCCCCCAACATTTCCTAACAAATTTACATGCCTCCCTTACACAATTTGAAGACTTTTGAGGCTTGAAATTTATGGAGGATGGGAGAGGAGTGGGCTGCATTGACGGGTGCAAGCTAAGCCTGTTCCAGCCTACCATACTCATCCATTCAGTCCCCTATGGATTAGAGGTTTGCTCACACACCTTGGGGGGACCACCCACCATGCACGAAAATTGAAGGCCCTCCAATATTATATTCAGCATTACACAACCATTTTTATATTCAGCCACTAGTACACTGACAAAACCAGACTGAAGACATGGCGTGTTGCAGTCGAGATGATCAAGACTTTGAAGTGCAGTGCCTGCAGTACAACGTTTGAAGAACAATACCACGTACGAACGCCAAATAACGTTCGAACGTTTGTGTGATCTGTGACAAGAGTACACTAATGAGACATGACATGTTGCAGTGAAGACTGAAGACTTTTGTTCCACGTTTGAACATCCATCCAATGTTCGAATGATCATACAAACAGCCTACAGATTAGATGTTAAACTAGGACATCAATACTTTTCACCTCCTTGTTTTACCCCTCTTTCCTTGTCTATACTCCCATTTTGGGAGCTTGGAGGACAACTAGAGCTAGTAGAAAATCTAAGAGCTTCTTGATAACTTGTAGTCTTTTCATACATTGTAGTTTCCTTTATTTCTTCAAGTCTTTACATTTATGTTCTAGTTCCTTTCTTTACTTCAAGTCTTTACATTTATGTTCTAGTTCCTTTAATTACTTATAATCTTTGTTGCACTTGCTTTCATTTACATATATGAAGAGAGATAGCTTTATTTTTGGTAGTGGAAGTAACCCACCAAAAATAACTATCTTTCTCTTACTTTCTTTCACTTTCTTGGCTTGAGCATCCTCTTCTTAGAGGAGTGAAACTCTTCCACTTTTCTAGAGCTTTACCAAAGCCGTGAAGGGTGGAATGTGATTCACTTATTCTTTGTTGAAGATCTACCTTTCTTTTACTTTCTTTCACTTCTATAGCTTGAGCATCCTCTTATTAGAGGAGTGAAACTCTTCCACTTTTCTAGAGCTTTACCAAAGTCAAGAAGGGTAGAACGTGATTTACTCATTCTTCGTTGAAGATCAACTTCGGAGTTCCTCTACTTGGAGGGATGAGTATCATTCATTTTTCTAGCTTTACTAAAGCCATGAAGAGTGAATAGTTTCTCATTCACTCTTTAGTAAGAGGTGAATGACATGTATAAATTATCCAAAAGTTATATTTATACTTTGTTCTAATGCTTAACGTTTATATCTCCTTGCTTATTAGATGATTGATTGCATCTAGCAAAGCTAAAGTACTTTGTATAATCGAGAGTCTTTCTATGATACAGATGACTCTTGCATGGAAAGACTCCTCGTTTCAAGGCAAGTATCCTGGCTAGATCTTCATGACTACCCTTTAATCATCCCCATTATTGTGCTTCATGTAAAATATGGAATCACAATCCATCTTTATCTTTCGATTAACTTGTTGTTGACCCGGGAGTTAATTGAGTTATCTAGCATAAATATAATAAGCTAGATAATTGACTACTTGTCTTGATCCTTGAACTAAAGAGAGACTTTTCTTCCATTTAAATTAATCTTATATTTTGTCTAGAAAACCTTCTTGAAAAGAATTCAATATTTTGTTCATGAAACCACCAACATCTCACAAACTTTAAATCTCAAAGGTTACAATCAATTGGTCTCTACCACTGCTTACTTTGAAATACCAACACAACAAGTTTCCTGTGGATTCGACTCCGAACTCAAACCTAATTATTGCTATAACTTGACCGCCTGCACTTGGGTGTACACATTTTGGATCAAGTCAAGTTTTTGGCGCCATTCCCAGGGAACTTTAGTAAAAGTGTTTTAAAGTAAAAGGTAAAAAGACCTATTTTTTTGTATATACTCTTTTGTTTACTATAAATAATTTGTTTTGTTTCCATTTATTTTATGTCTGAGAACGCTCCTCACTATAAAAATTTGTCGGCATAATCTTCTGGGTCTGTGAACCAATCTGAACCAAATTCCCCTAGATCACTAGCAGACTCGAGTGAGAGTATTATGACAAATA
>CM042190.1:7515413-7561458 GCA_023539305.1 Ilex asprella | reverse complement strand
ATAGAAATGGAGAAGTTCCCATGAGGGAAGAAGAAATGCCTAACATTCAAACTTTGAGGGATTACTTAAATCCCACAAGAAATAGTGTCCCCTCATGTTTTGTATTTCCTCTAGATGTACCCCCTTTCGTGTAAAGCCGGGAACTGCATAGTTGTTACATGTTTTTCATGGGTTGGATACGAAGAACCCGTATCTGCATATGAAAGATTTTGAGGAAGTGTGTGGAACATTTCAAGATAATTCGTAACTTACCAAGATGAAACTTTTTCCTTTCTCTCTGAAGGACAATGCTAAACAGTGGCTAAATTCTTTAAAATCTCTTTCCATGCCTACCTGGCAGATCTTTCAAAATGAATTTTCCAGAAATTTTTTTCCCTTACATCGGACCAACACACTTAAAAGGAAAATCATGAATTTTTCGGTGAAGAAAGGGAAATATTTTACCAAAGTTGGGAAAGATTCAAAGAACTACTCCAAGCCTGCCCACACCATACTTTTGAAAATTGGACTCTAGTAAGATTCTTCTATGACTCCTTACCCACTTGACTGCGTCAATTTGTCGAAATGATGGCCCAAGGAGAGTTTATGGGTAAAAGTCCAGAGGAGACATTCTATTTCTTTGACACCATATCTGACAGTTCTCAGATGTGGGACTCAATCTCCCCTACCACAGTTGAAGCCAGACCATCCACTTCCCAAGGCAGAAGTATGTCTTGAGAGAAGATGATGATCTGAGAGCAAAAATGTCTACTTTATCTCTAAAGCTTGAAGCTTTAGAGATGAAAAAAATTCGTTAAGTCGAAATGAGCCCTTCCACAAAACAAGTGTGTAAAATTTGTGCATTGATAGGACATCCTACTGCGGAATGTCCTACCATCCCTGCATTCAAAGTGGCAAAATCACCCGAACTTCAGTTGGAGGAACACACAACCGACTCCCATGAACAAACCACAAAATTCACAACCACCATCTCAAGGACCTCCTGCATATCAACCATACTAACCACCACAGAAGAGGAACCTTGAGGATACACTGAACGAGTTTATGCAAACTCAAATGAACTTCAATGCTCATTCCACCCAATCTTTCACCGAGTTGAAAGCACAGACCACCCACTCCTTTGAAAATCCTAAAAGCCACATTCAAAGGTTGACCCAATCCACGAGTACACAAGAAAATGGCAAGTTTTCTGTCCAACCAAAACTGCCAAAGATCAAGCTCAAGTTGTCACTACACGAGAAGTGGAAAGGTGATTGAAAAAACTGTCAGAGATATGCTATTTTTAAAGCCAAAATCTGAGGTCATCGCATTTAACTCATCAGTTGAGCCTGAACTTGTAATCGAAATAGAGCCTGAGCCTGTGATAAAACAAGAGCCAGAACCTTCCAAGGAAAAAGAACCTTTGTGTTCAATTCCCGCATAGACTCAAGGTTACACAAAAATTGAATCATCAGCCTAAAATTTACGAGCTTTTCAAGCAAGTAAAAATCAACATCCCACTTCTGGATGCAATGCAACAAGTACATCTTATTCCAAGTTTCTAAAAGACTTGTGCACAGTCAGGAGAAGTCAGAATGTCCAAAAAAGAGTCTTCCTAATAGAACAAGCCAGTGCCCTGCTACAATGCAAAATCCCTCCAAAATACAAGGACCCTGGATGTCCAACTGTCTCATGTGTCATTAGAAATTTCAAGATAGAACAAGCATTGTTAGACCTTGGAGCTAGTGTTAATCTGCTACCTTACTCCGTCTACCAACAGTTTGGTCTGAGTGAACTCAAACCCACTTGTATAACACTCCAGTTAGCAGACATATCTTTCAAAATTCTAGGGGCATTATGGAAGATGTGCTTGTCCACGTGGATAATTTTGTCTTTCCTATTGACTTCATTGTTCTAGATACTTAACCAACATTACATTCAGATAATCAAATTCCTGTCATTCTTACTCGACCCTTCCTAGTAACTTCCAATGCACTAATCAATTGCAGGAATGGAGTCATGAAATTAACTTTTAGGAATATGACTCTTAAGCTGAATATTTTCAATATTGCTAAACACCTAGGAGAGGATGAGAACAAAGGGGAAGTAAAATCCATTTAATCTTTGATATAAGAACATCTGAGTGACACATTCTGTGAACATCTGACTGAATCATCTCTACTAGAGTCCATCTCATCTAATGACCAAAAAATAAAAAGTTGCCTTACTCATGCTATTGAGAAATGGGTCCCAAAATTTAAAGAAATTTTACCAAATGGCACAAAGCCATTCTCATCAAGTGACAGACTGCCAAAGCCTGAATTGAAGTCTCTCCCGTCTGACCTTAAGTACGCATTTTTAGGGAAAGATGAGTCATACCCAGTGGTAATTTCCTCTAAGCTCACAGACTTGGAAGAGTCTAAACTGATTGAAGTTCTTAAAAGTCATAAAAGTACCATTGAGTGGACCATCGCTGACTTAAAAGGTATAAGTCTGTTGATCTGCAATCGTACAATATATCTTGAAGAGGATTCAAAACCCTCTCATCAAATGCAAAGACGACTGAATCCTCACATGAAGGAAGTTGTAAGGACTGAGGTACTCAAACTCTTTGATGCAGGAATAATCTTTCCTATATACGATAGCAAATGGGTTAGTCCAACCCAAGTTGTACCCAAAAAGTCTAGGGTCACAGTGGTAAAAAATGATGCTAATGAACTATTACCAACTCGAGTCGTCACAGGATGATGAATGTGCATTAATTACCGAAAACTGAAATTGGTATCTAGGAAAGAACATTTACCCCTCCCATTTCTTGACCATGTTCTAGACAGAATTGCAGACCATAAATTTTACTATTTCTTGGATGGATATTCGGGGTATAATAAAATTGGGATTGCCTTAGATGATCAAGAGAAAACCATATTCACATGTCCCTTTGGCACCTTTGCATTCAAATGGATGCCTTTTGGACTTTGTAACGCTCCTGCAACATTCTAAAGATGCATGCTAAGCTTGTTTAGTGACATGGTTGAATTTTTTTTGGAAATATTTGTGGATGATTTCTTTGTCTATGGTGACTCATTTGATTTGTGTCTGGAAAACTTAGAAAAAGTATTAGTGAGGTGTGAAGAAGCCAATTTGGTGCTTAATTGAAAAAAAATATCATTTTATGGTAACGCAAGGCATTGTCCTAGGTCATATTGTGTCATCTGAAGGCATGAAAGTTAACAAGGCAAAAATTGATCTAATTGGAAATCTGTCTGCACCCAAGACTGTAAAGGATGTTCGATCATTTCTGGGACATGCAGATTTTTACAGGAGATTCATGAAAGACTTTAGTACCATAGCCAAACCTATGTGTCATCTCTTGAGTCATGACAAAATCTTTGATTGGAATGAAGCATGTCCAAAAGCTTTTGACAAACTGAAAGGCATGTTAATTTTCGCTCCAATAATGCAACCACCTGACTGAAACCTACCCTTTGAACTAATGTGTGATGCAAGTGATTATGCTGTAGGTGCTGTATTGGGACAAAGAAAGGATAAGAAACCACATATAATCTACTATGCAAGAAAAACTTTGAATAATTCTCAAATGAATTATTCAACAACTGAAAAAGAATTGCTTCTCGTAGTTTTTGCTTTGGAAAAATTTCGTTCTTATCTTGTTGGTTCTTCTGCTACTGTATTCACTGACCATGCAGATCTAAAATTCTTACTCACAAAGAAAGATGCCATACCGAGGCTCTTAAGATGGATACTCTTATTCCAAGATTTTGATCTTGTCATTAAAGGCAAGAGAGGTGTTGAAAATGTGGTGGCAGACCATATGTTCAGATTAAATTATGAATTTCACGAGGATGGATTGCCAATCAAAGAGAAATTCCCTGGTGAACAACTATTCATAATTACAGAAACCCCATGGTATGCAGACATTGCTAATGTCCTAGCTACTGGGACACTTCTTGCATCATTCATTCCCATGGATAAAAAAAAAATTTCGAGGAATGTTCGTAACTTCTTTTGGGAAGATCCGTATGTATTCAAATACTGTAAGGATAAAATTATAAGACGATGTATCCCTGCTCATGAAAGCAAACATGTAATATCATTTTATCATTCTGAAGCATGTGGTGGCCATTTTTCATTAAGAAAAAACACTACAAAAATTTTACAGTGTAGATTTTACTGGCCCACACTTTTTAAAGACGTCCATGCCTTTTGTTTAACATGTGATAGATGCCAAAGATTGCAAAATATTTCAAAAAGAAACATGAAGCCCTTAAAACTCATTCTGATAATTGAAATTTTTTATTGCTGGAGCATCGATTTTATGAGTCTGTTTCCCCCTTCCTTTGGCTATCTATACATTTTAGTGGCAGTAGACTATGTATCCAAATGGGTTAAGGCAATTTCATGCCAAAATAATGATCACCAAACGATGATCAAATTTTTAAAAGAAAACATTTTGTTCTGTTTTGAAGTTTCTAAAGCAATCATAAGTGATGGGGGTTCTCATTTTGCAATCGTCCTATCTGAAATTTGATGAAAAAATATCTAGTTTTCACAAAATTGCAACCTCTTATCACCCACAGATTAGTGGACAGGCTGAATTAGCTAATCGGGAGATCAAATTAATTTTAAAAAAAATGGTAAACCCAGATCGCAAAGATTGGTCGTCAAGACTGACTGAAACACTCTGGGCATATCGTACTGCTTTTAAAAAAAAATTGGGCATGTCTCCCTATCGATTAGTCTATGAAAAATCATGTCACCTGCCTGTGGAATTGGAACATAAGGCATATTGTGCCATTAAAGCAATGAATTTTGACCTTGACAAGACTGGACTATCAAGAAAACTTCAGATAAATGAATTAGAAGAATTGAGAAATGAAGCTTATGAGAATGTCAAGATTGCTTAAAACAGGATGAAAATTTTTCATGACAAGAACATTGTGCGAAAATCCTTTGAACCTTCTTAGAAGGTCCTGTTGTTCAATTCAAGACTCTGCCTTTTTCCGGGTACGTTAAAGTCAAGATGGACAGGGCCTTTCATTGTCAAAAAGGTGTTTGATCATGGAGCAATAGAAGTGGAGAACCCATCAAACGGTAATACCTTTACTGTTAATGGCCAGAGGTTGAAACCATTTTTAGAGGATTTTGTTAAAAATGTGAAAATCATTATTTTAATGAAACCAGAATATCCCTCCGAGAATCGCACTTGTCGACACTCAAAAGGGTCGGATCAGGTAAAAACTTGACCCGAGAAGACTAGACCCCCACCACTTTTTCCTATCATTTCCTATCTGTCTTCATTGAGCCCCCAACCACCACCTTTTTCTTTCTTTCTTTCTTCTTTTTATTCTTCTTCTTCCTCGCTTTCGGTTCTACTTCGTTCCTCTTCTTCTTAGTTTTCTTTTCCCTTTTTCTACAAATCCGACAATACCTAAGTGAAAACATGTCCATGTATCTCGATGATCAGATCCCTATTCTCATGTTTTACATTGTTTTACTCCAGTTGTTTATGGGTATATTGCTGCTATTCGCAATCACATACATGCCTTACAAGCTGACCAGAGGCCCAGATCTAAACAAGAAGGATTAATGGTTGCATTTTGATTAGTAGGTATCTAAAGAAGCATGGATTACTACCTTTCAATCTCATTTCCAAGATCTATACTGGTAAATTCGAAACATTGGGGACCGTGTTTAATTTAGGTTGGGGGTGAGAATATAGTCCATAGTTTGTGCCATTGTGTGCCTATAAATTTTTTAACAATTTTGTTGTTTTTGTTGCTGCTGTTGTTGTTATTTCAGATTATACTATGTACCTTGCCTTGTATTTTTTAAGTCTATGAGTCAGTTTAAAATATTTTTGTGATTGGTAGATGTTAAAGAACCGGATATCGAGTATTGAAGCTTAAGAATCATGGATGTTAAACTTTTTTGGTTTAGTCTAGGAGCTCTACGCACTTTTATCTAGCACTTTTGTTAAAAGCCGTCGTGCCAAGAGACTTGGTGCCTGTAAACAGTGTGGCCGGGTATTTCATGATAAAAGATACAATCAGTGTTCTGAACCAATTTCTAGTCGCGCACTCGATCGATTAGACTGGGTAGTGAATGGGCAGAGTAAGGATTATCTTGACACGCCATCCTATTCCAGTATTTTACTTAACCGACTTGTGCGACAAGAGATTGGACAAGTCACTGGTTGTTCGAACTACAGAGGATGATTCAGATTAGATTGCTTTCTAACAAACTGTGGAAAATTGTGTTTTGGGGAATGAAAGCCAATGGTCCGAACTTTTGTGAATACTGTGAAAATCCTTTTTATTTTTGTACATACTTTTCTGCTTTTAAATTGCTACAATGAAAATATGGGCCGAGTAAAGGAATGTCCTAAAATGACAACCTCAAGCTTGGGTAGGGATTTGTCCTGAGACGCCATGAAATTTTGCCCCTTTTATTGTGTATAATATAGTATAGAAAATTTTTGATTTTATTCAACGTTCGAACGCCAAGGGACGTTAGAACGTCAGAGGCTTACAGTACTCTACCTTTGATGAACTCTCTGATGGAACCAAAAGTACTGGGAGCTCATAACGTTCGAAAACCATTCCACGTTTGAACGTCAGTTTAAATTTCTTTTGTTCACGTTCAAATGTCAGCAATGTTCAAATGGTGCAACTCAGACTACAAAAACTTGATCGTCTTATTCATTTCAAAAAGCCCAAAATCACTCAGAAATTCTCAAAACCCTAGAGCCATCCTACACTCCACAAACCTCAATCCACCCTCAGACCCCAAGAAAACCTAAAATCGACCCTTCCTAACTCACTTCCACCTCAAAAATATCATCCCCATACCCGAAATCCCAAAATTTTTGCACGTTCTCCAAGTTGCCAACATTCGAACGCCATGCCCAGAGTCAAACTCCCTACTAGGCGTGCTCGACCAGTGAGACAGGAACCCAACATTGTTGAGGAAGTTAGAGAGGGAGATGAAAAGTGATTGCATGCATCAGAAAGAGCAGGCAAGCCCCAGCACGACCACACAACAGACATTGATGGATGTTATGCTTTGCATTGAAGCTAAGCAGGATGAGATCCTTAGGCTATTAAGGGGTGGCACTAGTGGAGATGGTAGTGCTAGTGGAGCCAGTGGCATGGATGTTGAGGAGGGAGACGGATGATGATTTTTGTTCTTACGGTTCTTTGTTCTTTCCTTTTATGGATGCTTGTTTTTGTTTGAAATTTTTGGGGAGATTTTGTGGATGATGTTTGTTTCTGGTAGTTGCTCTAAATATTTACAATTTTTACTATTTTGGATAGATCGAATCATGGATATTATTGTGAATGATCATATTTTATGGAATGCATGGTTCAATTTATCACTTATGTTTGTTTTAAAAGCATGTGTAGCTTTAGTTTTATATTGCTAAATGTTAATAAATATTGAAACAGATATTGATGTTAAGATTGTTTGTTCAAATGACTAAGCATATGATCGGTTTGACATCTCAACTCAACAGCCGAAACATAAAACATTGATACTATCTCTATGCTTAAATTGTCAAATGTACAGAAGATTTTTTCTTTTTTAATGTACAAAGGTGATTAGACTCGAAAATGGAATTGGTATATAACCAATATTCCTCGAAACACCCAACATAACCAATGGAGATGATAAAAGAAAACCATGGTAAGTTTCAAACCTTCTGTTGCTTTTGAGAGAATATCAATGATTACTCAAGAAAGGTTTTTCACTTCTTTTTTGTTTGATGATCTCATTAAACTTTGCTTTGATTGATGCAACTAAAGTGATCTGTTTTCATAACCCATAGGAAATTTTTGCATACAAATACATATGTACCTACTTGAGAAGGGATCTTAGGCCATCTTTGGATCAACTTTGAGCCTTAGCTAATTCTTTCACAAAAATATGACCCTAGTCAGCCGTGATTAAGCCTTCAAAGTATGAATTCCTTTCCAAAAAGCCCAAATGGTGACCAATCCACAAGAAAATATATCGACATACCTTGCTATCTAATTTTCTTACACCCTCTTATAAATCAGAATAATACAAAAGAGCAAGAAAAATAGACAAGACAATGGTGGCTACTGTTCCATGAAAGAAAAGAAAGTCAGTGAAAACAATCTACAAAAGGGAAAAGAGACCGAGAGACAGGAACATGCCAAGAAAGTGAAAAATGAAAAAATGAAAGAAAGAAATCCCATTCCCAGGCAAAAATATCAAAAAGCCGAACAGAGGTGTGCTAAAATGCGTAAAAGATAGTTTTTGTACTCTATTGATGCCATTTCGTTAGCCACTAACCTCCGACCCTATTACAACCTATTAAAGCCCTAGGTGATCTCAAGTTTGATGCATGTGTATATCTTTAACTATAAGTGAGGTATGTTACTTGTATTACTCTATTTTCATCAAAATTCTTTCATGAGATTATGCCAACACAAGAATAGTTTGTTTCCAAAAGCTTCATTCATTTTCTAAATTGCGCATGTAATTGTTTGATTGGCCATCGTCTGATTACATGTTCTGTGAAAAATTACTATAATCAGAGCGAACTTTTTATTGAGGGTATGCCCAAGAGACACTAGTGAAATCAAAGTTATCCAGGGAGGGTGGTAAGCGGAATGCTTACCCCACTCCTAAGGAAATTTCAAATGCTAATGTGACAAGTGCTAATTTTTGCATAGAGTTGGTACCAATGGAAAAGAAATGTAGGGGATGTGTCACGATTGAAGGATGGGTGTCCTAACGGCCATGATGCTAATTCACTTGAAACAACAATCTCACATACACATTTGTTCGACTGAAGTTTGTGAGTAACTTCACTGGAAACCCTCACGAGACAACACTCGTCCACTAGGGGAAACCTAGGGTTTTAACGGCTTGTTGCATAAGCTAAATGCAACCGGATGACCTACGATAAAGGTATTTACATTTCTTTGTTGATATATTACTAGAGACTAGCAATATTTAGGTTGGGGGGTGTGATTAGTACTCAAATATAGCAGAATATTTTGCCCTTTTTGGGCTAATTATACTTTGAAGGAGTTCAAGTGATGATGTTTCAGATCCTAAAGTGAACAAGGACTCAAGTCAACAAATATCATAATATGATGTAACACCAATACATTAGGGAACAAATTGGAAAAGCATGGAACAAATAAGTCACGTTCGAATGCCATTCAACGTTCGAACATCCATAAGAGCCAAGCCACTGAGACAGAATGTGTTGCAGCCAAGAGCCAAAGTCCTGAGGAACAAAGGACCAACGTTCAAACGCCATTGCACGTTCGAACACCCATTGGTACACTGACAAAACTAGGCTGAAGGCATGGCGTGTTGCAGTGATTGCAGTGAAGAAGATCAAGACTTTGAAGTGCAGTGCCTGCAATACAACGTTTGAAGAACAATTCCACGTTCTAACGTCAAATAACGTTCAAACGTCCCGGTGATCTTTGACAAGAGTACACTGATGAAACATGGTGTGTTGCAGTGAAGACTGAAGACTTTTGTTCCACGTTCGAAGGATCATACAGACAGCCCCCAAAATGGGATCAAAAGACTGAAGACTTTTCACCTCCTTGTTTTACCCCCCTTTCCTTGTCTATAAATACTCCCATTTTGGGAGCTTGGAGGACAGCTAGAGCTGATAGAAAATCTAAGAGCTTCTTGATAACTTGTAGTCTTCTCATACATTGTAGTTTTTTTTATTTACTTCAAGTCTTTACATTTATGTTCTAGTTCCTTTATTTACTTCAAGTCTTTACATTTATGTTCTAGTTCCTTTATTTACTTCAAGTCTTTACATTGATGTTCTAGTTCCTTTACTTATAATCTTTGTTGCACTTGCTTTCATTTACATATATGAAGAGAGATACCTTTATTTTTGGTAGTGGAAGTAACCCACCAAAAATAACTATCTTTCTCTTACTTTCTTTCACTTTCATGGCTTGAGCATCCTCTTCTTAGAGGGGTGAAACTCTTCCACTTTTCTAGAGCTTTACCAAAACTGTGAAGGGTGGAATGTGATTCACTTATTCTTTGTTAAAGATCTACCTTCTTTTACTTTCTTTCACTTCCATAGCTTGAGCATCCTCTTCTTAGAGGAGTGAAACTCTTTCACTTTTCTAGAGCTTTATCAAAGCCGAGAAGGGTGGAATGTGATTCACTCATTCTTCATTGAAGATCAACCTCGGAGTTCCTCTACTTGGAGGGATGAGTATCATTCACTTTTCTAGCTTTACCAAAGTCATGAAGAGTGAATAGTTTCTCATTCACTCTTTAGTAAGAGGTAAATGGCATGTATAAATTATCCAAAAGTTATATTTGTGCTTTGTTCTAATGCTTAACGTTTATATCTACTTGCTTATTGGATGATTGATTGCATCTAGCAAAACTAAAGTACTTTGTATAATCGAAAGTCTTTCTATGACACGAATGACTCTTGTATGGAAATACTCCTCGTTTCAAGGCAAGTACCCTGGCTAGATCTTCATGACTACCCTTTAATCATCCCCATTATTGTGCTTCATGTAAAGAAAGGAATCACAATCCATCTTTATCTTCCGATTAACTTGTTGTTGACTCGGGGGTTAATTGAGTTATAAAACATAAATGTAATAAACCGGATAATTGACTGCATGTCCTGATCCTCGAACTAAAGAGAGACTTTTCTTCCATTTAAATTAATCTTATATTTTGTCTAGAAAACCTTCTTGAAAAGAATTCAATATTTTATTCAGGAAATCACCCACATCTCACAAACTTTAAATCTCAAATGTTACAATCAATTGGTCTCCACCACTACTTTGAAACACCAACACAATAAGTTCCCTGTGGATTCGACTTTGAACACAAACTGGATTATTACTGCAACTTGACCGCCTGCACTTGGGTGTACACATTTCGGATCAAGTCATGGTTGCATCCGGACGATCAATCACCATATCGATTTTTTAACTTTACCAATTTTTCATTTTTGAAATTTCCTTACTCGCGTCCAGAAAAATTAGTTACACTCAGACGCATCTATGTATGGAGTTAGGGTTCACTTTAGTAAACTTTTTGACTTTTTGAAATATCAATTTTATCCCTTTGTTTTTTATACAGTCTTCAGTTCATCCAATCTATTTATCAAGAGTTAGAAATTGGTTCAACCTAACTATTTTACATGATAAATCAATTTAACACAAAAATACCATCAAAGCATAAAATCCATAGGATAAACAATAACTTACAATTCGTCATAACTAACAGGTAAAAAGTTGGTAAATTACATGATTAATCAGAGAAAATCAGTCTAATCAAAATTTGAACAAGATGGAATTATTCTGAAAAAAGCAAACACTAAATGTAGCTCTCCCAAACAAACTATGCTTTTGGGCATTTCGTCGAAAACTAAAAGTGCGTAATGCAAATTATGAATTTTTAGGTATCTCTTGGCATTCAAATTCTCAACCCTAAATGTCGATCACTCTAGATATGATGCAAGCTTGTTAATTGACTTGATCCGAAATGTGTACACCCAAGTATAGGCGGTCAAGTTGTAGCAATAATTTGGTTTGAGTCTAGAGTAGAATCTACAGGGAACTTATTGTATTGGTATTTCAAAGTAAGCAATGGTGAAAACCAATTGATTGTAACCTTTGAGATTTAAAGTTGTGAGAGGTGGGTGGTTTCCTGAACAGAATATTGAATTCTTTCCAAGAAGATTTTCTAGACAAAATATAAGATTAATTTAAATGGAAGAATAGTCACTCTTTATTTCGAGGATCCGAACATGCAGTCAGTGATTCGGTTTGTTATATTTACGCTTAATAACTCAATTAACTCCCATGTCAATAGCAAGTTAATCAGAAGGTAAAGATGGACTGTGAGAATTAAGACCATGGTTCCAATGTATTTCTAGAGGTTTACAAGAATTTCCTGTGCCGAGACTTAACCCGTCTACAAACAAGCAAGTGTTTTTATAAGACATTCAACCATGGCATTAATATTTCATTCTTTAAATGAAGCACAATAATGGGGGAAGATTGAAGGGTAGTCATGAAGATCTAGCCAGGGTACTTGCCTTGAAACGAGGAGTATTTTCATGCAAGAGTCATTTGTGTCATAAAAAGATTCGATTATACAAAGTACCTTAGCTTTTCTAGATGCAATTAATCATCCACTAAGCAAGGGGATATAAACATTAAGTATTAGAACATTGCTTAATATAACTTCCGGATAATCAATACATGCCCTTCATCTCTTACTAAAGAGTGAATGAGAAACTACTCACTCTTCATAGCTATGTTAAAGCTAGAAAAGTGAGTGATGCTCATCTCTCTAAGTAGAGGACTTTGCAAAACAAGAGCACAAGAACAAGGAGTCAATCTTCAACAAAGAATGAGTGAATCACGTTCCACTCTTCACGACTTTGACAAAGCTCAAGAAAAGTGGAAGTGTTTCACTCTTCGAAGAAAGAAGGAAGCTCAATCTATGGAAGAGTAAGACTTAAATAAAGGAATGTAAATAAAAGCATAAATGTAAAGACTAGAAGTAAATAAAGAAACTACAACTCTTAAGTAAATGCAAATGTAAAAGCATTAATGTAAAGACTAAAAGTAAATAAAGAAACTACAACTCTTAAGTAAATGCAAATATAAACATTAATGTAAAGAAATGAGAGGGATTCTAAACTTCCCAACTCTCTAGCAAAGAAGAAAACTAAGACAATAGGAAAGGAGAAGTAGTGCTAGAAATGCTGCCCCCCTCTACTCTCCAAAAATAGGTGTATTTATAGGAAATGAGAAGGCAGGGGGTAAAAGAATAGAGTCTGGGTCTTGAGTCAAAGTGAAAAGCCAGCCACTCTGCAGGCAGTCTATCAAGGGCGTTCGAACAGTGAGGGCGTTCGAACAGTTCTTCTATCATTGCTCTAAGGGCGTTCAAACACCAGCTGGGATCTGTGCCTATCATTCACTTATCAGATGACCTGTGGTCTTCTGTGGAAATCTCCCTTTACACGCCATGCAAATTTTGTCATAGATTTGCTGCAACCCACTGTAACGCCCCAAACACCCCCTTGGAAGGCATTACATTCTAACAACTATTTACATCATGAGAGCACTAAATAAAACCATACATACGAAAATATTTTATTCATCATATATAACATGGACAAGATCATTCCAAAAGAATAAGCCATGTTATGACGTTTACATCCCCAAAAGAATTGGTCCATCTTGGCCTTTACATTTCAACAAAATTAACTAATGTAGCGCAGCGGAATACAACAAAAGTAAACTAGACTTTAAACTATTCAAAAGAATATCCTAGTCTAGTACAAAAAAATGTGTCGCTCTAAGTGTCCAACTAGGGATCCACACTCCCGTCTAGCCGAGTCTCACAGTATACGGGCTCCTCTATTCCCAAATCCTCCTCTTGTACATAATCTGAAAATATGTAATTGTAGGGGATGAGTACGAAGCTCTGTAGCAAAATCTTTCCAAACTCCAACAAGATTTAGAATTGTAAAACAGGTCGGTCTCATTCATAAAATAACATATGTAGCTTTTGAAATAAAATATAGACATTTAAACAGATCTCAAGTTTATACAACAATGATAGTTAAATGGAAACAGTAAAAAGTATTTCTCAATAAGAAACCATTATCAAATGGTTAAGAAAGGCGCCTGTCGTTGCATTGTCCCATACCAATGCACCGGCTCTGACATAATCCAATCCATGTCCTCATATATATATATATATATATATATATATATTGGTTCATCCCATGCCATGTACGTTGATTATTTTTCAAGAATCTACCCAACGACTATACCTAGTTCACCAATCACAATCACAAGCACTTTAGGGAAGGGCGTCTACCATACCAATGGCAGTGACGAGTCCCTTCCTAGAAAAGGTATACCAACCCTAGTTTGAACTCCAGTGAACGATAGTGGTCGGATCATCAAATGATAACCTAGTACAAGTGCTAGGAAACCATCTCACACCCACCGGGGTAGACTAACCTCTAGCACTCTACGACATCTCTTGATGACAATTCAAGTCCCTTACAACAACCATACAATAACGAAACCAACATATTCTTAATTACAAGCATATTTCTAAAAATTCCCAATTTCATCATGTGACTATTTCAATAATCAACTATGAAAAATACAAGAGATCACAATTCAATCATTTAGTACTCCACACAAAGTTCTATGGTTCCAACATCAATAATGAAGGAAGAATTTAAGAAGAAAATTCATCACTCTCCAAAATCTAGGGTTTTTAAAACAAAAGAGGGATTTTGTGCGTATGCAACCCTAACTTTGTTAAAAACATGTAATCTTTGCCCAAAAGACTAAGAGAGGATGATTTCATATCATATATATAGCATTTAGAGCAAAACATATATATATATACACATAAACCTTAATCTCAATGAAAGAGAAAGAGGAGAAATCCCCTACCTTGACTCTTGAAATCTAGGTTTTGATGGACTCCAAGGTATAAATCCCTTCAAAACAAGTGTTTCTCTCTTCCTTTCTTCCTCTCTTTTTCGTTTTTCTTTCTCTCTTAGGATTTCTAAGGTTGGAGGGGCTGAAAATAGAGCCAAAGGAGGCGATATAATATATTTATAGGGCAAAAATTGGACCAACATCGCGACATTAAACATTCAGAATTCTTTCGGCAGTACCGGTATGCAGTACCGATACGTCGAACTCTCTAGATCAGTTTGTTTTGGAACACAGTACCGGTCATGTATTTTAAGCCTAAAACCATGCAAAACTTCTCCTTTTTAGCACTAAAGGGTGTTTTCAAAGAGGGGTCTGATTGTAACTCAAACTACGTTTTTAAAACACAAAAATTGTTTAGAAAAAATTTCTTTAAAATCACTTAGGAGTCATAATCGAATCTCTTTCAATTCCATTTTCATCCTAATAATTCTAAGTTAAAATAACTTAGGGTTCATCTTAGGTATGAATATGCTTACGAAGGTTGAATGGTGCAACTTTGACCCTTGATCGCCTCCTTTAAATGAAGCTTTCGGATCTTGAACTTGATAATATCATGACCAGAGAAATTGTTAAAATTTTACAGTGAACTCCACGAAATTAGCCAATTAAAAAAGATAATCTAACAATCTTCCCTTTTGAAAATTTGGTGACAAAACACACAAGTTTGAAATAAAGATTACAATCCAAAACTATTGAACAAAAGAATTGTAAATTTAATTTGAACACTCATGCATACGTCCTAAATCTCTATCTAGTACAAGGATCTATATCTTTGAATGAAGCTTGAAGAACATATTCCTACACATCACCATTCAAATCAATACCTTGTGAAACACATCATATGATAGAGAAATAAATTACCTAATCACAAGTATGGAAAGAACCAAGAGAAGCATAAGGCACTAGTATGTATGCATCATGCAAGTACAAATATGTAATATGTTTGAACTAAATTGCCTCTCATGCATGAGATCCAATTGATTTATCATTGCAAAACATATCTAGTTCTCCCCCTTGGTTGGTGTTATAAGTAAAAAAATAAGTGAAAAATAAACAAGAAAAAAATATGTAACTTCATGCCAAGTTTTCAAATTTGACTCCCCCAGAGTATTTGAAGTACAAACCCCCTTTTTCTATGTTCAGATACAACCTATATAGCTTAGTCAAGAGCAAACCTCCCTGATTACTATCATATGCACCTAAAATATTCTCCCCATTTTGTCACAAATACAAACCTAATGAAAAAATGCAACAAACACGATACAAAATCAAGTCACCTAACATATTCTTATCTTATTTGCCATAGATGTCAATCCAATGATGACCAATAATAATCATAATATATAATCATAGTATAATAAGAAGGTAAAGAATGCATAACAACTACCCTAATCATGCACATAGACTAAGTTAGGGATAAACAAGGCATATAACTCAATGAACAAATAAGATAATCAATCAAGCAAAGGATCAAAAGTATGTCACAACAAACAAAAATAGAGCTAAACAAAGAAAAAATGAACATAAGCTAAAAGTTAACAAAGAAAATAAACAGAATACTTTAGTATAGGTCGTGAATGAATAAAAATCTCTTATGCCCACATATGGCCTAATACTAAGTTTTCAAAGCCATAGCTCAAATGGCTACATCTCCACCATCTGTGACGCCTCTAAAATCGGAGGTCCTTTATGAACCTATTGATCACCAATCAACTCGCAAAATCCCCTTCACCAAGATCATAAACAACACAGAGTTTGGATAGAGTCTCCCTTGTACTGGGCACTCCCATACGCATAGCCTGTGTACATTTCAATCACTTGGTCTTTCTAAGGTCCAATATACATCAATTTATCCCTAATGTTACTCAATTTATATCCTTTAAGCAAAAGGACTCAAGGCCTAAAGGATTGACAAGATCATTTTAAATTTCTAAAAATTTAAGAGGACAAAATCAACATTCTACTAGCAAAAGAGCTCACTATAATTCTTCTACTAGAAGAAAATCAACGTTCTACCAGTAGAAAATCAGCGTTCTATAGGTAGATGAACTCTCTAGAATCCTTCTATCGGTAGATAATCGACGTTCTACCAGTAGAAGAACTCTCTGAAATCTTTCTACTGATAAAAAATCAACGTTCTACCAGTAGAAGAGCTTAATGACAAATTTCTACCAGTAGATAATTCAATGTTCTACCAGTAGAAAAGCCTAGTTTGCCCCCAATTCAATCATTTTTCAATTTTAACTCGTCTAATCTCATACAACATCCACCTAAAATCATATAACATCAAATTTTACACAAAACATAATTCATATGAGTTCTTTTTACAATCCTTTATGCAATATTACATATCAAAAAACTAAATTACACATTTGTTTTACAAAAATGTAATGTAAAGCCATAACTATGCTTTCTTCATCAATGAGGGCCCAAGTGAGAGCCATCTAGTGGCGCTTGTCCCACACCTAAAATGTTATTCTCACAAAGAGTGAGTCACACTCAATATGGTATCTCCTAAAGAGACTACTCCCTTACCTAGATGCATATGAAATGCTCATATACAATTCAATAATCAAACAAACATTCATCCAAGAACTTACAACTTTAAGAATGAATGTCCTAATATCATGTCATGTTATGAGGTGAGACTCACACATGCATTGCAACCTGAGCCTTCCCCGGCTCCCATAACACATGTAATGCCATGCATATGAATCTAGACATTCCAAGCCCCCGTCATTAATGTTGCACATCCAATGAACATTTATAAATATTGGGTCTTTCTTGGGGTGGACATTTATGGACTTTCACCATCGAGCACCCAATCGACATGACATTTATAGATTTTCACCAACGGCTCTGCATATGCCGACACACTTTATGGACTCCATACCAATGGAGTGCGTATCCAAATCACTGTGTCTTACACTCGAGGGATAATCTAGACCTACTTGCTAATCTCGACCCTATTTTCAATGCAACCTGTGTAACTCAGTTGAACCTTAGTCCAAATTTTCCGAGCCCACACATCATCCACAAAAAAGGGTGATTGATCAAACCATGCATACATCCACACCCATGTCACATACCAACGAATGTGATGCTTCTCGGCTTATGCAATGTGATGTACCATTACAATTCTAATGTCATGTTCATCATATCATGAGAGTAGTATGACATACACCATTTTCACAATGTCAATTATATCTTGTGCATATAATTATATTCCACAATTTACACCAAGCATGTTATAACATTTTCAACAAAACCAACATGCTAAATCAATTTATACATTTTATCAAACACTTTCAAGGCATAAATGTAAACACATAGCATGCCCAATCAACACATTTTTCATGAAATTACCAAAATAAGCAATTTTACCCAAAAACCTAATTCATGCAAAAATTGGTTTTAGCACATTTCAATACCATTTCTCATACTCTATTTACACTAGAAATACATTTAAACAAGAGATTTCATCCCAAGTCATGCTACTGATTTCATATGAAACCCTAAGTTGAAAATAAACCTAGCTAGGAGAAGAACCTTACCTCTTGGAGCGTAATACAAGTAGGAAGCTCCCAAGAACCCAAATCAAGCTTCAAACCTTGATTTTTTAAAATTTCATCTTTGAGACTTTTGAAAAATCCCCAATTTTTGGTATGTAGACAGAGCTCTTGTCACATAGATCAACTTTAATTCTTGGCCTAAAGCATTTCAACGAACGATTGACCCTAGATCGTAGAGAGAAGCTGGAAGAACTTTGTTTTTTCTCTTTTCCATATCCTTTCTATCATTTTCAAAATCAGCTGGGTTTTGGGGAGAAAAATCTGATTTTTCTCCACTATTTATGCCCCTTAGATACTTAACCCTCGTTGTGCCACATGTCCGCCTTTACCAGGTTCAATTTTATCCCAAACCAATTAAATCTCGTCTCGTTTCAAGTTCAATATATTTTTATTTTAACTAACTTTAATTTATTTTTATGTTTCAAAATTAAATCTCAATCATTTATTTTGGTCACGCAATACCTGATCGCCTTATAAAATATAAAAAAATTGACTATCTCAGAATTCAATGAAAACCAACTGGATAACTGGATTTCGTTAGACGAATCCAATAGTGAGGTCCGTTTCCTTATTTGAGTTCTATAAAAATTTGGGTTTTCAATCCATACTATAGTAGCTAATTACCGTTTTGCTCTTTTCTCATAAAAATTTAAATTTTCTTGGGTTTAAAACCATCTTCGTTGTCGTGTCAGGGAAGCTTTATGTCTAAATCCATGCCATCTAACATTGGATCTCTAGCAATCTGCTTCCCCTTTAGCAACGTCCTGAGTAGTCTAACTCTACGTGCAACTATTCCCATCATAGTCTGATGGGTCTTTTATAGACTTGTTATCCTACCATTAATCGCATCCAACCTCTGAGAAGTCAGGCAATAATGCTTTTTCATCGTATGCTCAACCCTATCCATAATATTAGCAAATGCTTTCATTTGGGTTGTAAGGATCTTGAAGCTTGACTCGAGTGATGGTGTAGTAGATTTACTAGTCTTAAGATGAAATGGTGAGATTTGATCCCCAACCACTACAAAATACTCAGCTTCATCGAACTTAGATTCAAGGCCCTCATGGGGTTCTACAACTAATCACTCCTTAGGATAACTGTTCATTGCCCTTGGTAGGTACGAGTAGTTAGAGATCCAAACAGAAGATTGTTTGGTACTCTCCCCCTTAATAGACCCAAATATCATTATCAAAAAATAAAAATAAAATCCCTTCCCTAAAGCATAAAGCAAGTGTGCCTTCTGGATACGAAAAGGGTTTTTGGTTTTATGTTGTAGTTGGCCACTAAACTTATCATCCTATAATCTAGGGTTAAGTATTTTTTTTGAAAATTCAATGTCACCCAATTATCAGGATGGTCAATACTATACAACCTAGTCGCCAAAACATGCAAAGGAGACAAGTCTTATATTTGTCTTGCACCTAGATAATCATTCTCTACTTTAGGATAACCAAGTGTGGTACCTATGAGAGTGGCATAAAACATAAACTTAATACCTCAGATATATGTAATAAAGTGATCAGCCTAAAGATCATGTATATGTGCATAGAACTCTCTCGCCATGTTATCTTCACATGCAACTGGGTCTATAAACATCCAAGTTCATCCATGATTGGTTAGATATTCCACAATCGAATGACTTGAACTCCATGATGTTTACTCCCCTTTCAATTAACACTGACCTGAGAGAGAATTCTCCTCTGAATCTCCTTGTGAAATCCTAAGTCAAGACAACGGGTAGCTGCATCAAAGTTATGTTCAATCTCCTTGAATACATCCTCAATCCTTGGTCATTTCTCTCTCCTTGGGGCCATCTCGAACAATCTATGTCTCACTCATGTGGTTTTAAGATAAAACAATGAATAAACCTTAGATCTCTAAAAGAGTTTGAGAGGTTTTAGATATCTTGGGTGAGAGTTGTAGGATGGGTTTAGCATACCAAGAGTCGTCCAAAATATAATTTTAAAACCCCAGTCGTAGAATAACATGAGGTCGCTCAATTGACTCATGAAGTAAATCAACTCTATCTTTTGTTGTTCACCCTACTTCAAACCATCCCCAATCAGTCCTAACATGCATACATGATGGAAATTAACCCTCCTTGCTATTCAATGTAATGAATTGATGAATTTGGATCAAAATTAAATGAAAATTTTAAATTTAAACAATAAATGCTCAAAATTCAAATAATCATGAAAATTACATTAATTTGTGTTTTAATAACTCCATCCAAAATTCATCATTTCAATTCACTACTCTAAGACACATTTGAAGATTTTGAACTCAAATGCATGCATCCTATTTCAATGTTTAGGTTCAATTTCATTCAAACATATTCAAATTTTGTTCAAATTTGACTAATTCAAGTGCAAAGTGTGAAATCAACATCCAACACAAAAAGAATTCTGAATTTTAACGCATTGATAAGCTCAATATGAAATCCTAATTGCATTGTCTAAGTGAATACATGACCGGTTAGTGAATGTCCTAAATATTCTCTTTTTGACAACTTCCCCTCTTGTTTATCATTTCTTATATATGGATTCAATTAATACGATTGAGAATTTCATAATTTAATGTATGCTTCTAAACATGATAAACATTAGCTCTATGAGATTTACAAATGAGAAATTAACATTTAAGCAAAAGAACTCTCACAATACAAGTGCAATTGTTTTTAGCCATTTATTTTTGCCTCATTTTTTTAGATTTGGCCACATTTGGATATGTTCTTATAATTTGGCCTTTAACATCTTTCAAGGGATTGATGTTTAACTAACATTTAGCCATGTGCTCACCCATCGCTAACATTTAGAGTTATTCAAGATTATCAATAATTCAAACTAATCAAATTCCTAAGTGTGAACATGAATGACATGCGTGTATTTGGTTTTGACTTTCAAAGACAAACACTATCCAAACATGCTAGGATGAAAGAGACTTTGACTAATGAATCATACAATCAGATTTCTGCCACAAAGTTCTCTATCTCCTACTATGACTCATATCAATGCACATTTCAACTTTGAATTAGGGATGAAAAATTTTCTATGTAAATCAAAGTGTGAATTACCATGATCATAAACAAACGAAAAACAAAACAAAAAAAAAATGTCTTTTTCTTTTTCAAATTTGTTGAATTTTTCAAGATAAACATATATAAGAAAAATATGCATAAAGATGAAATCAGAACAAATAATGTAAAAATAAAATCATTAACATAAATCCTAAAAATGATTGTTAAAGTTGACATCAAAACACTTTTTGGATTTTTCTTTTTCTCTTGTTTTTGATTTTTCAAATTTGAAATATTTGTGTATTTTCATATGTAAAAGAAAATGACAAAATAAACAAACAAAAATATATGCATAAAGGTAAAACCCTAAGATGTTTGATGAATGCATGCAAGATCACCTAGGTCCGTACACTCACCCTTCTATTTCTTAGGAGCTATGACCTTGCCAGAAGCACTTGGGCCCTCTAACTTGGCTGTGATGATGAGTTTCTCAAAGTCCTCATTGGTTTCCCATTCTTGTTTTCCCTTCCTAAAACTTGGGCTACGTCGGCGAATGAGTGGAGAACTAGCTCTCTTCTTCGCAGGAGTGGGTAGATCAATATTGACCTTGGGAGTAGAAGAAATCTTGTGGACTCTAGCTTGTGGTCCTTACGATGATAATGCATGATATTGCTCGAACACACATGAGCTTCACAAAAAGTTTAGAAAAACTTATATCTTGATAATTCAAGGCTTTGGATTGATTTGATAGATGAAAACGTTTCTTGTTCAATACATCCTTATTTTTCATACAATGTTTACTATGATGACCATGCTCTCCACAAGTATAACACACATCATGATTGGCTTGGGTTTTATGAACAATATTCTTCTTTGAATGTCTAACCTTGCCACTATTAGCATTTTTAGTGCTTGTGCCTACTTGTGGGGTGATAGGTTGGTGATACCCTTCACAAATATGGTCTTGGAAGAAGTGTGGGTGTGTTCATTTGTGTAGCCCAAACCATGCTTATCACCTACACTCTTTCTCATAGAAAACATTCTATCTGAATTTTCATTTCTTTGGGGAAGTGATTAGTACTTAAAAGTAGCATTTTTATGTGTCTTTCTGGGACTAACTATACTTTGATGGATTTTAAGTGATGTCATTTTAGTTCCTAAAGTAAACAAGGGCTCAAGAATAACAAATATCACATTTGAGGGTAACACTAGTACATTAGGGAACAAAAATGGAGAAGCTTGGAACAAAGCAACAATGTTCGAATGCCAAATCTCATTCGAACGTTCACTTAAACTCTGAAAAAACTAGACTCTGAGTCATGACTTGTTGCAGTCAAGAAGGAAGACACTGAGATACTTGAGTACCACATTCGAACGTTGATTAGCACAAAAATTTGTGTATTTTTATGTGCTAATCATCTTATTTTAATTGCTTTTGGAGAATAAATGATGGGAGTTGTGTTAATTGAGTTCTTAACGATGATATTTGGTGTTTGCAGTTACAAAGTGCTAAATAAGGCTTCTTAATGCCTTCCCAAGTGAGTTGAGGTGAATGAGGATGAAAGAATGGCTAGAGAAAAGCTCAGGAGTGAAAAAAGTAGCAAAATCAGACAAGGAGGCATAAGCGTATCGGTACACAATACCGGTACGGTTTGGCCATTGAAACATAACGTATCGGTATTGTAATATTACTGGAGTTTCACGTACCGGTACGTCGTACTGGTACACTCTGCTAAATTTTCCCCAATCTTCACAATTCAGGTTTGTCGCTTTGAGGGTCCCACCATCAAGTCTCCCACTCTTCTCTGTCAAGCCCGTAACACTATTCACCCCTTTCACACTTCTCTTTGGACTTTTGGGAGCCATGGTAATTAATGAGCAGAGGAGAGAAGAGAAGAGGAGCTGGGTGTGCAGACAAGCTCTGTAACCCCTTTGTCCAGCCCATTCCTCATGCACCCCTATAGATTGAGGTCACTTCTAGAGTCTAAGGGACCACCCCAAGCATGCTTTTGGGAAGCCAATTCTAAATTATTCAATATTCCATACATGAGAGAAAATATAGAGAGAGAAGGTCTGGGTAGAAGATGATGAATAGTGTTCTAGAGAGATAAAGTGAGATTTTTGTATTTCTTTCAATAGATTGTCTTGTAATCCCTTGTAAGAATCCTCTAAGGTTCATCAAATGCCTTAAATGCTATTGCCTGCAAGTTCATTCCAAGTTTAATCTCCTTTTAAAGCTTTCCTCATTAATGCATTGAAGTTCTTCATTTTCTTAGTTTTGAAATGGGTATTCCATACTTTCTGTTATAACTTATGTTTTCTTGCATTTAGTTATTCAAGAACTTTTCTTCTTTGTAATGAATTTTTATTACATTGTTAGTTTCAAATTAAGCATGAGTAGCTAAATCTTTTAGTTGACAAATCCAAGGGGAACCTCCAGTTGGGTATACAATTTCGACTCATTCCCCTTTTTTTCTTAGAGTTAAATGGTCCGGTTTGACTGGGTTGAGGGTGGATAAGTTAGTGAGTCTTTGATATTTTGTTGGTCTAGTCACAGTGTATGCTTAGATACTTACCCATTGTATCCCTAGCTTCCCACAAATCAATTGTTCATTCATGCTCTATTGGAGGAGGGATTCGAGTTGAAATGGTATTCCTATTGGAGTGATCTCTTGGATTAGTCAACATTTGTTTTTCTCACTTCATTTTCATTAACACACACTTCACCAAACAACTTTCAAGAACAAAGATTTTAAACTTTCTTTTACTCAAAATCACCTTACCCTTGGTTTACTTCCTTCCCCGTGGAAATGACCTTGGAATACCACCAAGTAAAACACGACCCGCAAAAGTCTCCTTGTGCTTGGGGTGCATTTTTGTGCAATCTCACATTATATTAACATCATTTTATTTCCCCCACTTCCTTGCCCTTTCTTTTGACATTATACCAAGGGAGAGTGACACCCCCTTCATCCATACACTATACATGCTAAAGGGTGATATCAAGCGGTTAAGGGAATACAACAAAAAAAATTAAGCAAGTGTCAACTCATGTTTGAACATCCAGTTGATTTGATTGAAAACCATGATGTTGAGTGCAAAGTGCCATGATCTAAATTGAGTGTGAAAATAGATTTCCACAGTAGACCACATGCCACTTGAATGAGAAGGACATGCCCCATCTGGCGTTCGAACGCCCATACATCAAAGATAGAAGAAATTTTCGAATGCCAAGAAACGTTCGAATGCCCATAAAGCAAAAACAAATACAACGTTCGAATTCCATATCACATTCGAACATTCTCCATAGACTGACTGCAGAGTGGTTGGTTTTTCACATGGACTTGGGCGGCATACACTATTCCTTCACTCCTCTCTTTCTTCCCTTCGTTGTCTATAAATACTCCCACTTTGGGAGGCTTAAGAGTGCTTGTAGGAGACTTGGTAGAGAGTTTTATGGAGGCTTAGAATCCCTCTCGTAAGAGCTAGTTGTAGAATTCTTGGATGTTTACTTGTAGTTGTTCTTGAAGTTAGTTTGGCTTTAGAACAACACTTTGTTATGAAACTTTCAAGAAGGAATATACTCCATCTTTTGGTCAAGGAAGCAACCCTCCATTTCTTGGTTAAGGAAGCCACCCTCCAAAAGTAACTAGCTTTCTTGTACTTTCATTGTTTATGTCTTTCACTTTCATAGCTTGAGCTTCCATCTTTCTTAGAGGAGCGAAACTCTTCCACTTTTCTAGAGCTTTGCCAAAGCCGTCAAGGGTGGAACATGATTCACTCATTCTTTGTTGAAGAACGACTCCTTGTTATTGTCCTTTATTTTGTAAGTCCTCTACTTGGAGGGATGAGCATCACTCACTTTTCTAGCTTTGCCAAAGCCATGAAGAGTGAGTAGTTTTTCATTCACTTTTTAGTAAGAGGTGAAGGACATGTATAAATTATCCAGAAGTTATATTTGTGATTGCTTATTGGATGATTGATTGTATCTAGCAAAGCTAAGGTACTTTATATAATTGTGGTTCTTTCTATGACACGGATGACTCTTGCATTGAAAGAGTCATCGATTCAAGGCAAGTACCCCGGCTAGATCTTCGAGACTACCTTTCAATCCTCCTCATTATTGTGCTTCATTTAAAGAATGGAATATTAATGTCATGGTTGGATGTCTTGTAGAAACCCTTGGTTGTTTGTAGACGGATTGAGTCTCGGCATAGGCAATTCTTGTAAACTTCTAGAAAGACATCGAAACCATGTTCTTAATTCTCATAGTCCATCTTTATCTTCCGATTAACTTGCTATTGACACTGGAGTTAATAGAGTTATCAAGCATAAATGTAATAAACCGGATGATTAACTACTTATACAGATTCTCGAACAAAAGAGTGACTTTCTTCACATTTGAGCTTATCTTATATTTTGTCTAGAAAACTTGCCTTGGAAAGAATTTTATTTTCTGCTTAGTAAAACTCCCTAAAACTCACAACTCTAAATTACAAAGGTTAAAATCAATTGGTCTCCATTACTACTTACATTGAAACACCAACAAGAGTTCCATGTGGATTCGACTCCGGACTCAAATCGGATTATTACTACAATTTGACCGCCTGCACTTGGGTTTACACATTTTGGATCAATTCCAATTTTTGGCACCATTGTCGGGGAGCTATAAAAGGCGTTTAAGGTAAAAGGTAAAAAACCCTTTCCTTTTTATATATACTCGTTGGTTTACTGTGAATAATTTTATTTTCTTTTATTTTTGTTTATTTTATGTCTGAGGATGCTCCTCACTATCAAAATTTGCTAGCAGAATCTTCTGGGTCTGTGAATCTGCCCGAACCAAATTCACCTAGATCAATAGTAGACTCTTGTGAGAGTAATATGACAAATAATGACAGAAACGGAGAAGTCTCTATGGAGGAGGGGGAAGTGCCTAATATTCAAACCTTGAGGGATTACATAATTCCTACAAGAAATAGTGTCCCCTCTTGTTTTGTATTTCCTAACAATACTCCCCCCTTTACTGTAAAATCGGGAATTGTGCAATTGTTACCTTCTTTTCATGGATTGGATACAGAAAATCCATATCTACATATGAAAGATTTCGAGGAAGTGTGTGGAACATTTCAAAACAATTTTGAACTAGCCAAGATGAAACTATTTCCTTTCTCTCTAAGGGATAAAGCTAAACAATGACTAAATTCTTTAAAAGCTCTTTTCATGCCTAACAGGCAGGCCTTTCAAAATGAATTTTTTAGAAAAAAATTTCCCTTGCATCGGACCAATACACTCAAAAGACAAATTATAAATTTTTTTTGTAAAAGAAGGGAAAACATTTTAACAAAGTTGGGAGAGATTCAAAGATTTGTTTCAAGCCTGCCCACACCATGCTTTTGAGAATTGGATTCTAGTAGGATTTTTTTATGACTCTTTGTCCACCAAACTGCGTCAGTTTGTCGAAATGATGGCCCAAGGAGAGTTTATGGGTAAAAGTCCAGAGAAGGCATTTAATTTCTTTGACACCATATTTGATAGTTCTCAGATGTGGGACTCAGCCTCCCCTGCCACTGTTGAAGCCAGACCATTTACTTCCCAAGGGGATAAATATGTCTTGAGAGATGACAATGACTAGAGAGCAAAAATGTCCACTTTGCCTCGAAAACTTGAGAAGCTTTATAAATGAAAAAAGTTCTTCAAGTTGATGTTGGCCCTTCCACAGAACTAGCGTGTGGAATCTATGCCCTGACAGGACACCCTACTGGGGAATATCCTACCATCCTAGCATTCAAGAAAATCTTGTTGGAACAAACAAATGCAATCTCCAACTTCAACAAGCCTTACTCCAACCCATACTCTGAAACATACAATCCAGGTTGGCGGAACCATCCAAACTTTAGTTGGAGGAACACACAACCAACTCCCATGAACCAACCACAAAGTTCACGTCCGCCACCTCCAGGATCTCCCGCATACCAACCATACCAACCACCACACAAGAGGATCCTTGAGGATACACTGAACCAATTAATGCAAACCTAAATGAACTTTTAATGCATATTCCACCCAGTTTTTTACTGATTTCAAAGCACAAACCACCTAGTCTTTTGAAGATCTTAAAAGCCACATCCAAAAGTTGACCCAGTCCATGAACACACACAAAAAGGGCAAGTTTCTTACCCAATCAAAACCTTCACAAGGCCAATTCTATGTAGAAAATCCATTGATCATGGAACACCCACAAGACCAAGTCCAAGCTGTCACTACACTACGAAGTGGCAAAGTGATTGGTAAAACCATCAACAACATGTTGATTCCAAGGCCAAAGCCTGATTCAATCCCAGTCAACTCACCATTTGAGCCTGAACTTAGAATTGAAAAAGAACCTGAGCCTTTGATTGAACAAGAGTCTGAACCTTCAAAGAAAAAGGACTCTTCATGTCCTGTTCCAGCTCCTCTCCCTCATAAACTCAAAAAAGTCTAAAAAGAGAACAATCAGCCTAAGATTTATGAGCTTTTTAAGCAAGTAAAGATCAACATCCCAATTTAGGATGCAATCAAACATGTTTTGTCTTATGCCAAGTTTCTAAAAGAATTGTGCACAATCAAGAGAAGCCAAAATATCAAAAAGAGAGCTTTCTTGATGGAACAAACAAGTGCCTTACTTCAACACAAAACCCCTCTAAAATACAAGGACCCTGGATGTCCAACAGTGTCGTGTGTCATTGGAAACTTCAGAATAGAACAAGCATTGTTAGACCTTGGAGCTAGTGTTAATTTTCTACTCTACTCTGTCTATCAGCAGTTAGGTCTGGGTGAACTTAAACCCATATGTGTCACACTCTAGTTGGCAGAAAAATCTGTTAAAATCCCTAGGGGCATTGTTGAAGATGTACTTGTCCAAGTGGATAACTTTGCTTCCATGTTGACTTCATTTTTCTAGATACTCAGCCAACAATGCATTCAGAAAACCAAATTCTCGTCATTCTTGGTCGACCATTCCTAGCAACTTCCAATGCACTAATCAATTATAGGAATGGAGTCAAGAAATTAAATTTTGAAAATATGACTCTTGAGATGAATATTTTCAATATTGCTAATCACCCGGAAGAGGACAAAGAATTAGGGGAAGTAAACTCTATTAAATCTTTGATATAGGAACATTTGAATGACACCATTTGTAAGAACCCGACTGAATCATCTCTGCTAGAATCTATCTCATATGAGTCAACAAATGATGACCCAAATCCACAAAGTTGCCCTACTCATGCTGTTCCCAATTTGAAGAAATCTCACCTAATGGCACAAAGCCACTCTCCTCAAGTGAAAAAATACCAAAGCCTGAATTGAAACCTCTCCCATCTGACTTCAAATATGCTTTTTTAGGAGAAAAAGAGTCATACCCAATGATAACTTCATCTAAGCTCACAGACTTGCAAGAGCCTAAATTGATTGAAGTTCTCAAAATTCATAAAAGCACCATTGGGTGGACCATCATTGACTTGAAAAGTAAAACCCCGTTAATCTACAATCATGCTATATACCTTAAAGAGGACTCAAAACCCTCTTGGAACATGCAGTAAAGACTGAATTCTCACATGAAAGAAGTTGTGAGAATGGAAATGCTCAAGCTTTTAAATGCAAGGATAATCTTTCACATATCCGATAGCAAATGGGTTAGTACAACCTAAGTTGTACCCAATAAGTCTAGGGTCACAGTGGTAAAAAATGATGCCAATAAACTAGTGCCAACTCGAGTAGTCACAAGATGACGAATGTGCATAGACTACCGAAAACTCAATTTTGTGACTGAGAAAGACCATTTTCCCCTTCCTTTTCTTGATTAGGTTCTGAAAAAAATTGCAAGCCATGAATTTTACTGTTTCTGGGATGGGTATTTTAGGTACAATCAAATTGAGATAACATTAAATGACTAGAAGAAAATCACATTCACATACCCATTTAGCACCATTGCATTTAAAAGGATGCTATTTGGACTTTGTAACACTCCTGCAACATTCCAAAGATGCATGCTAAACTTGTTTAGTGACATTGTCAAAAAAAATTTGGAAATGTTCAAGGAAGACTTCTCTGTCTATGGTGACTCGTTTGATTTGTGTCTGACCAACCTAGAAAAGGTGTTGATAAGGTGTAAAGAAGCCAATCTGGTGCTCAATTGGAAAAATTTTTATTTCATGATAACACAAGACATTGTCTTAGGTCACATTGTATCGTCTAAGGGTATGAAAGTTGACAAGGCAAAAATAGATCTGATTGAAAATTTACCTGCCCCCAAGACTGTAAAGGATGTCTTGTAATGCCCCAAATATCACCCTGGACGACATTACATTCAAATAACTATTTAAGCATTAGAGCACTAAGTAATCCATCAACATTACATCAACAATTTATATTGTAACAAAATTCGGGTAGAGTCTTCCTTGTACGGGGAGCTCTACCACAAATTCAACTTGTGCAATTCTACTATAATGACCACACCGGGTCCATTTGCTTACCATAAAATTAATCCATCAAATTTACATGTTATCCCAAAAGAATAGGCCAAGCTATGGCCTTTACATCCCCCAAATCTAATAACTATGATAATGCAGTGGAATTACAGAATTATGACTAGGCTTTACAATTTTTCAAAATAATATCCTAGTCTAAAGCAAAATTTAGTGTCAAGCTAAGAGTCCTCCTCGGGATCCACACTCCCATCTTGCTGAATCTCCCAGGGTACGGGCTCCTCGAGTCCAACTCCTCCTTAAGAGTACAATCTGAAATATTTGTAGGTAGGGGGTGAGCACATGACTCTGTAGAAAAATCCTTCCAAACCCATTCAAGGCTTTGAAATCAAGTAAAACAGGTAGGTCACATTTCGCACATACATATAAATGAATTTTTTTAAAATAAATAAAATTGGGATATTTTAAAAGAGATCTCAAGTTTGTACAGTAATACAGAATTGAAAGAGAATAAAACCAAGTTTAATTGACAAATAATTTCCAACATTATCCACTCCACCATACACCATTTTCACAAGTTATCGCGGCATCCCATACTACCCAAACTCTTGGAGAAATAATATTTGGTACACTGAACAATAACTTCTATTTGGTATTACTTAAGTAGGTTGTCGCTTCTCATGAGTCTACCTAACGATTCTACCTCGTTCACCTATATCTCTTTAGGAATGACGTATACTTCCTCCAGCGACATTGACGAAATCCTCCCAAGGATCTAGTATACTAACCCCTTTTGTCTCGAAAGTTAACAATAATGGTTGCTCTCACAAACAACAATCCATTACGGGCATTAGGTAACCTTCTCACCCCCACTGGGATAGACTGACCTCTAATACCCTACGGCAAATCTCGAAGTAATCCAAGTCCCTCACAACACCATACATAAGAGTAACATACCAACAATATACTCAAAACCTCATATATAAGCAATTCCACAACTTTCTCAACTTTCACAAGCATTGTACATAATAAAACAATTTAGGGAAATATACTCATTTCGCAAATCATGTTACAAAAGACAAATTTAAAGGAAATATGCATGAGATCATCAATACTACCATTTTAATACCCAACACAAAGCTCTAGCATGTTAGAAATCAAGAGGATGTGAAGATATAGAGAGAAATCCATATTTTTTCCAAAAAACTAGGGTTTGATGGATTTCAAACCATTAGTTTGTTCAAATCATGTGAATGTTTGTAAAAATACCAAGAAACCATGAACCCATAACAAATACATACTATTTAGAGTCAAAATATACATGTATAATAACCCTAACATCATTGGACAAAAATGGAAGAAAACCCTACCTTGAATATTAAAGAACTAGGGCTTGGATTCCTGAATATACCCTTAATCTCTTGTAATTTTTCTTTGATCTTGAGTTATCTCCTTGTCTATATCTCTATGTTGTTCTTGGGTTTGAAGGGTTGAAATGTGGCTTAAAGAAGTGTAGGAAGGTATTTATAAAGAGAAGAAAATTGGGCTATTCGCGAACAGAAAAATTCAGATTTTAGCATCGACTACCGGTAGTTGATTTTGACTACCGGTAGCTCGGGTACGTTGGGAACTCGACTACCGGTAGGTAAAGCTCTTGGTACACTTGACTACTGGTTAACTACTGGTAGTCAGAGTGCACTGCCCTGTCGACTACCGGTAGTCACTGCCCAGATTTTTTTTTTCTGAAGTCTAGTGCAGTTTTGACCCATTTAGAGGCCGAATTGGAAAATTTTTAGCAAGTAAACTTTTGTAGCCCTAGATGTCTACTATCTACTGTCCAAATTTCAGATCAATTGGAATTGAAAATAAAAAGTTATGATCGAAATAGTAGACAGTGTCCAAAATCCTTTATAACCAATTTTCTCAAAAATGTGTTTTAACTCCAAAATACTTCCTAACTTCTAATATATCACATATTACCTCTCCCAATGTTTTACAACCTCTCGGATTCAATGGAAACCTTATTTTGACCTAGAAGTATTTAGAAATTCATCTAATCACCATTTTCAAGTTTCAACGTCTTTGAAACTCAAACTTCCCAATCAATATGCGTCTCTAGTATTTATTCTATTATTAAAATCTATATGGTTTATTCTTACCTCATTATACATATCCACATATTCACAACAATATTTTACTATATATATCTATACAAATATATAAAAGAAAGTAAGGGTGTTACATGTCTGATCATTCCTATGACATGCAGGTTTTTATAGGAGATTCATAAAATACTTTAGTACCATAGCCAAGCCTATGTGTCATCTCACTCAGGACATAAATTTTGTGTGGAGTGAGCATGCAAAAAAGCCTTTGAAAAGCTGAAAGGCATGTTAATTTTCGCTCCAATCATGCAACTCGCTGACTGGACTCTACCATTTGAATTAATGTGTGATGCAAGTGATTATGCTATAAGTGTTGTGTTGGGACAAAGAAAGGATAAGAAACCACATATTATTTACTATGCAAGCAAAACTTTGAATGATGCTCAAATGAATTATTCAACAACTGAAAAAATATTGCTTGCTGTAGTTTTTACTTTGAAAAAATTTTGTTATTATCTTGTTGATTCTTCTGTTATTATATTCACTAACCATGCGGCCCTAAAATTCTTCCTCATAAAGAAGGATGCCAAGCCAAGGCTTTTAAGATGGATACTCTTACTCCAAGAGTTTGATATGATCATCAAGGATAAAAAATGTGTTGAAAATGTGGTGGCAGATCATCTGTCCAGATTAACTTACGAATTTCACGAGGATGGACTGCCAATCAATGAGAAACTTTCCGATGAACAAAGTTCATGATTGATGAGACCCCATGGTACGCTGATATTGCTAATTTCCTTGCTACTGGAACACTCTCTCCGTCATTCACTCCCATGGACATAAAAAAAATTCCTAAGGGAGGTTTGTAACTTATTTTGGGAAGATTTGTACGTATTCAAGTACTGTAATGATCAAATCAAAAGGCGTTGCATCCCTAAATATGAGAGTAGACAGATAATAACTTTTTGTCATTCTGAAACACGTGATGACCACTTCTCATCAAGAAAAACCATTGCAAAAATCTTGCATTGTGGATTTTATTGGCCCACACTTTTCAAAGATGTCCATGCATTTTTCCTAGCATGTGATAATTGCCAAAGGTTGGGAAGCATTTCTAAAAGAGACATGATGCCCTTAAACCACATTCTGTTAATTCAAAATTTTGACTGTTGGAGCATCGATTTTATGGGACCTTTTCCCCCTTCTTTTGGCTATCTATAGATTTTAGTGGAAATAGACTATGTATCCAAATGGGTTGAGGCAATTCCATGTCAAAATAATGATCACCAAATGGTGATCAATTTTTTTTAAAAAAATATTTTATACCGATTTAGAATTCCAAAATTAATCATAAGTGATGAGGGAGCTCATTTTTACAATTGTGCTTTCTGGAATTTAATGAAAAAGTACCTGATTTTTCATAAAATTGTAACCCCTTATCACCTACAGACTAGTGGACTAGCTGAATTAGCTAATCGGGAGATCAAATTAATTTTAGAAAAAATGGTAAACCTGGACTGCAAAGATTGGTTGTCAAGACTAACTGATGCACTCTGGGCATATCCTACTGCTTTTAAAACAATTTTGGGCATGTCTCCTTGTCAATTAGTCTATGGCAAACCATGTCACCTACATGTGGAATTGGAACATAGGGCATACCGGGCCATTAAAGCAAGCACGTTGACCTGGACAAGGCTGGGCTCTTGAGAAAACTTCAGATAAACGAATTGGAGGAATTGAGAAATAAAGCATATGAGAATGCTAAGATTGCTAAAATAAGGATGAAAATTTTTCATGACAAGAACATTGTGCGAAAGTCTTTTGAACCTTCTCAAAAAGTCCTGTTGTTCAATTCAAGACTCCGCTTCTTCCCTGGTAAGTTGAAGTCGAGATGGACTGGGCTTTACATTGTCATATAGGTGTTTGAACATAGAGCGGTACAAGTGGAAAACCCATTGAATGGTAATATTTTTATTGTTAATGGTTAGCAGTTGAAACCATTGCTGGAGAACTTTGTGAAAAATGTGGAGACCAATCTTTTAATAGATCCAGAATATTCCTCTGAGATTCACGCTGCTGACACTCAAAAGGATCAGGCCAAGAAATATTCGAGCCTACTCGACCCAAGGAGACACCTTTATAAGGCCCCTATGCTTTTCCCATTCCTCCAAGTTCACTGTTGTTGGCCCCTCTCTTCTTTTTCTTTTCTTTCCTTTTCTGTTATTTTCTTTGTCATTTTCTATTTTCTGTAAAAATGACCCAATCCCAGCAATTCCATGTCCATATTACCTGAAGATCCAGTCCTTGGTCTCATGCTCTACATCTGCTTACTCTTTTTATGCATGGTTGTTCTTCTTCTGTATGCACTCATGATCAAGGGGTACAAACCCATCCGAAACCCAAATCTGTGCAAAGATGATTAATGTATGTATTTTGGTTTGTAGGTTGTGGAAGATGAACTGATCTCTACCTTTTCAACCGCATTTTCAAGATCTATACACTGGTAAATTCGAAGCATTAGGGACAATGTTTAGTTTAGGATGGGGGTGAGAACTACAGTTCCTATTTTGTGTCCGTAATTGTGCCAGTAATTTTTGTTTGTTGTTTTTGTTGCTGTCGTTGTTCTGATCATATTGAGTACCTTGTCTTGTATTTTGTGTAAATTGATGATGTTTGTAAGTTAGCTTTGATTATCTGTGACCGGAAGACGTTAAAGAACCAGATAGTGAGTCTTAAAGGATGGATGATAAACTTTTTTGGTTTAGTTGGGAGTTCTACGAACTTTTTCATCTGACGTGTATACTGTGATCATGAGAAAAGCAAGATTGGTAAGGAAAGTCGAGATCCAACAAGAACAAGCAAAACCCCTTTGTGGTAGAAGCACTTTTGCTAAACGTTGTCGTGCTAAAAAACTTGGTTCTTGTAAAAAGTGTGGCAGTGTCTTTCACGAGAAAAGATATAATCAGTGTTCTGAACCAATTTTCGATCGGACACTCGATCAATTAGACTAGATAGTGAATGGGCTGGATAAGGATTATCTTGAGATGTCATGCTATACTGGTATTGTGCTTAACCGATTTGTGAGAGAGGAAATTGGGAGTCATTGGTTGTCCGAACTACACAGATACAGACGATGACTCGGATTAATTTGTTTTCAAAATTGAGAAAAATTGGGTGTTGGGATAGAAGCCAAGGGTCCAAATTTTTTGTAAAAAGTGTAAAAAAAATTTTGTTTTGTACAAACTCTTTTTGACTAAAATAAAAACATGGGCCAAGTAAGGAGTGTCCCAGAATACCAACCTGAAAGGGTTTAAACTTATGTGTTTAACCCTCTTTGATTATGTTTATGCTTTCAATTAAAAATAAAAACATTCGAACGTTGGAACGTCACCTACTTACAGTACTCTGCCTCTGATGAACTTTCTGATGAAACCAGAAAGTACCTGGAGCTCAGTTCATTCAAATGCCAATAAACCGTTTGAACGATACTTCATGTTCGAATGCCAATAGCTCGTTCGAACGAAAAGAGCTTGCAGTACTTAGTTCTCTGACAGAACACAAAAGTACAAGGAGTTTACCACATTTGAACGATATTTTAAAAATCCTTCTATTCACGCTCGAACGATGTTAACGTTTGAACGATGCGACTTAGGCTATATATATCTGGATCATCTTTTTCAGTTCAAAACCACCCAAATCTCTCAAAACCTCCAAAACCCTAGGTTGACCTTTCACTACCCAACTTCCATAACACCACCCATTCCCTCTTTCTACTTGAAATCGACCCTCCCAAACTCATTCCCACATCAAAAACCTCAATTCCACAAGAAAATAAAGACTTTTCAAAGCCCTTTCAAGCTCAAAATTGAAACCATGCCAAGGGTTAAGCTTTCTGCCAGACGCAACCCCATCAACCAAGAACCCTACTTCGTCAAGGAAGTGGTTATAGTAAGAGAAGGAAGACCACCCCTTACGCTGAGATACGACAAAACCCGCTTCCCTACTGATCTCAAGGCTGGCAGATATAGTAATTTTTATCAAAAACATGTTGTAGTCTGCGAGAGGGATGTGACTTTGACTGATTTTGTTGAATTAGGTATAATGACGGGGATGGAGAGAAAAGGTTGGGTTTTGTATTGGCAAAACGGCGTGGAGGTTGTGATTGACTTGGTGCAGGAGTTTTATTCCAACGCTGAAATAGTCAATGGAGCATTAAAAAGCTATGTGAGGGGAATCCACATTGACGTGGATGAGGAATACATTAGAGAAATTAGACATGAGGTACCTCGAGTGCTAAATGCCACTTATCCTCCAAGAAAGAATATGGTGGGGAAAAAGTTGACGAGGGTGGCTAATTTTTCATGGACGGGCGAAGGTTTCTAAAACAAGGGGAGCTCACCAACAAATACAAAATGTTAAACTTGATTGCGGTGTCGAACTTTGCTCCAATAGGAAAAAAAGTAAAATTCTACCTGAAATGGCCCGCCTTCTTTACGCTCTTGGAAAAGGCCATAGCATGGACCTCCCCTCCCTCGTCTTGACAGAAATAAAGAAAGGTTGTGATGTGAAAAAGAATCTCCCCCCTTTTGACACTCTAGTCACAGAGATATGTAAAGACCACGAGATCAAGGTGAGGCCCGAGATGGAGATTCAAAAGCCAACGAAGCCACTTAACAGTGTCATCCTTTAGGAGGAGTCAAGGACATAGTGGTGGCCCAACGGCAAGACAAGAAATGCCCCCTCCCCGAGGAGTGGATGAGGTGTAGGATGAGCTAGATGTAGAGGAGAATGGGAAGCAGAGAGAGAGTAACCCAGGAGGCAGGACCTAACACCAGCACCCAAATATCATTTTGAGAGATTATGCTTGGCATCAAGGCTAACAAAGACAAGATTCTCCTATAGCAGGAGGAAATTCTTGGCTACCTGAGGGGTGGACATGGTGCACCTAGTGGAGCTGGTAGAGAATGAGGAGTTTGAGAGTTATTTCGGTTCTTGGGGATTGAGTGTGTGATTATGGTTGTCATTTGTTTCTTCTTTGGATGAACTTCTTCTTTTGTGGGGTGTTGTGGATATCTGAAAGATTTTTTGTCTGCTTTGTCATTTCTGTTGGATGATTTGAATCATTAGTTTTTGTGTTAGATGATCATATTCTATGAAATGAATGATTCAATTTATCACTTTTATATGTTTAAAAGGCTTGTCTAGAATGAGCACTTTAATAATTCTTGTTAATGAATGATGAAATGGATGTGGATGCTAAGACCATTTGATAAAGTAACTAAGCACATGATCGGTTTGACACTTCAACTTAGCAACCGAGAATTAAAACCACAACTCTTTAGACAATAATATTTATCTATGCTTAAATTATCAAATGTACATTAGCATTTGTTATTTTCAAGGTAAAAGATGATCGGACTTGAAAATGGAATCAATATATAACCGACATTTCCTGAAACACCCGACATTACCAGTGAAGATAACAAAGGATACCATGGTAAGTTTTGAGCTTTACGATGCTTCTGAGAGGATATCAACATTTACTCAAGTGAGCTCTTTCACTTCAATTTGTTTCAATAATTTCATTAAATTTGCTTTGATTAACGCAACTAAAGTGATTTATTGACAAATCCCACAGGGAATACGTTCATACGACATATACATATGCACATACTTGAGAAATGATTTTAGGCCATCTGTTGATTTAACTTTGAGCCTTAGCCATTTCTTTTATAAAATTATATCTCTAGTTAGCTATGATTGAGTATTCAAAGAATGATTTCTTTTTCAAGAAATCCATATGAAAACCAAGCCATAGAAAAAGATGCTTGACATACCTTTGCTATCTAATTTTCTTACACCCTCTTATAAATCAATATGATACAAAAATATAAGAGAAAGGAAAAAGACTATGTTATCTGCTGTTCAATGAAAAAAAAAGTTGGTGGGAACAACTAGTGTTATCAAAGCCGGACTGGTCACCGAACCAGCTAGGGGACTGGGTCAATGGTTCACTGGTTCAACTAGTGGTCAACTGATTGGACCGGTCATATAATAAAAAAATATAAAATATGTCTAAAATGCATATAATTTGTCATAAAATTAATGAAATTAAGTAAAAGAAACACTTTTACCAATAATCAAAGTTGAACTTTAAAGCTCCAATCCAATCCAAGTACATAACAGAAAAACCCCACACCACAATCCCTGAAATCAAAAGCAATGAAATAATCAAACTAATGAAATCAAAACCAATTAAATATTCAAACTAATGAAATTAAAACCAAGAGTCAAGACTCGAGAGTCAAAACCATTGAAATCCAATCTGATAGAAGAACCAACCATTTTTGTTTACAATCATATATACAACACCCATCATTCAATATTTACTCAAAACCAATGAAATCAACTACCCAACTTGAAGCAGTGGATTTTAGTTTAGCTTACTAAGATATGAACTACTGAAAGGAAGTTTTTACCTTAATTTACAGTCTGATAGAAGCTGTAAGCATTGATTGTAGCCAATGAAGTTCCTCATCGGTCGCCTAAATCATGTGATCATAGTGGCTAGAGCCTGGTCGCTGATCGAAGATCCCTGGTCATTGGAGGCTTGGAGCAGTGGCTAATTGAACTGTCGAGCAATGGTTAGAGCAGTGGCTGATCCCTGGTCGTCGAACTGTCGAAGACTCTCTGAGTCCCTGGTCGCTAGAGCTTGTTGTGGTGGCTACGATTTATTGATTTAGGGCAAAAAATCCCCAAATGCAAATAATATTGATTTATATAATTTAATTTTTAAATCGGCATTACACCGTCCTATTTTTAGAAAATCGTTGGTTCACAGTTTTTGTTAAAAATCGGCCAATTTTCTGATTTTTAGCCGGTTCGCTTCCTTAAGTGGTTCAACTAAGGAATTCGACCAGTTAGGGTCCCGATTCACGGTTAAACTGGTCCGACCGGCCGGTCCGATTCGGTTCTGATAACACTAAGAACAACCAAAAAAAATAAAAGGAACAAAAAGACAGAATTGCTAAGAAAGTGAAAAATGAGAAAAATGAAAGAAAGCAATACAATTTCTTGGCAAAATGTCGAAACGAAAGAGGTGTGCTGCATAAAGAGAGGATAGCTTTTGAACACCATTGACGTCATTTCGTTAACCACTGACCTCTGGCTACATTATAACCTATAAAAAACCCTAATTTATCTCAAGTATGATGCATGTGTGTGATGTCAAACAAAATTTGGGGTATGTTAAAAAGTATTTCTTTAATTGCATCAATATTCTTCCATGAGATTATGTCAAGAACATGATTAGTTTACTTTCTAAAAGTTTCACTCCCATACTAATTGTGCATGTGATTTTTCGATTGGCCATCCTCTGGTCACATGCTCTTTTAGAGACAAGTCACTATAATCAGAGGGAATTTTTGTTAAGGGCATTTCTAAGAAAGGTTTGTGAAATCAAATCTATCCATGAAAGGTGGTAAAGTGGAATGATTGTTATATAACAATTCTTGTTTCTAGAATGTCCATGCTTATTCCATTGGGAATTTCAAATGACAATGTAACAGATGCTAATTTTTGCTTAGAGTAGCTACCAAAGGAAGAGGAGCATGTTGGATATAATTCGAAATTGATGGTTGGGTGTCTCAACAACCATGATGCTAATTTACTTTAATCAGCAATCTCACATACATTTTTGTTCGACTGAAATTTGTGGGTAGCTTCATTGAAAACTCTCACGAGACAACACTCATCCACTAGGGTATACCTAGTGGTTTAATGACTTGTTGCATACGTTAAATGCAATAAGAAGACCTACGAAAAAGGCATTAGAAATACATTTACATTCAATTGTTGTATTACTAGAGACTAGCAATATTTAGGTTGGGGGTGTGATTAGTACTTAAAAGAAGCATTTTTCTATGCCTTTTTTAGACTAATTGTAATTTGATGGAGTTTAAGTAATGTCATTTCAGGTCTTAAAGTAAACAAGGGCTCAAGAATAACAGATATCACATTTGCGGGTAACACCAGTACATTAGAAAACAAAATTGGAGAAACTTGGAACAAAGCAACCGCATTCGAACTGTGACGCCCCAAAATCCGGGGATTCGTTGATCACCCGTCAACCTACTGAATACCAGTGGATATCATATAATTCGATATCATGCCATTATTCCTCATTTATCGGGATCCATAATTTAACGAAATTCGGACAGATTCTCCTTTGTACGAGAAGCTCTACCTAAAAACACAACCTATGCAATATACAATCGCATGACCCATCTGAGATCTAATATACAATATTGACCGCACCGGATCCATTTATGAGTAAACATTGACTACACCGGGTCCATTTATCTATACTCATATTAAACATGCAATGTTATATTCAAAGTAGTCCATATAAGTTTGATTACAATTCTTTTACATATATTACATGCCCAAAACATAGTTTGAATAAAAGTTTTACAAAAACCAGGGATAAAGGCCACAATTCTTCCTCTCTTCACCCTTGAGGCTCAGTATGTATCTCGCACCTGAAATGTTTTCCCTTATAGGGTGAGCAACGCTCAATAGAGTATCTCCTACTCCCTACCCTAGATGCATATGAATGCGCACATGCAATAATTATAAGCAATATTCTTTTCAATCAAGAATTGCAATCATGGTAGGAACTTCCATGTCATGCTATGAATTAAGATGAGACTCACTCAAGCAACTTCAACCCTAGTCCTCACCGTCTCCCTCAACACAATACAATGCACGTGTGTAATGAATCCGTCAATTGACAAAAATACATCCAACGATTATTTGAAATAAAAGGTGTGTATTTATAAAACCAAATCATTGTTGGATTTTACCTATTGAATGTGTATTTTTATAAAATAAAATCTTATGTCTTTGTTGGGTAACGAATTTTAGTATCACAGCGCCGGCTTTGTACGCCTTTTTACACTTTTTGGACTTACACTGTTAAAGTGTATGAACCAAGTAACCAGGTCTTGCACTCGAGGGAGAATCTAGCCCTTCTTGCTACACCCGACATAAGTTTTTCATGCAACCATACGGCTCAAAGGGATCTTCAATCCAACCTTCCCCAAGTATGGTGTTTGATCAACCATGCACTCACACACTCACACTCATTACTCATGCCCATGAATGTGATGCCAAGCCCAATATGCATTAATGTCAAATGAGCAAATTCAACCATATGTCCACATGTTCTATGATAATTTATATCTTATGCATATAACTACCAAACTTTGTCACAATATCAACATATCATAAGCACATATCAACATTTCATTTCCCATTGTAATTCATATCTGAAGCATATGATTTCTCTTTACCACATCATTAAAGCATGTTATCACAAATATTATGCAAGTAACCCATCGATCTATGATAGTTCGTTCATTTTGTAGGTTAGAGATTCTTTATTTTGAGAGGTTTGTCTCCAAAAAAATCCTTACAAATTAAGATACACCTTGTAAAATGACACCAAAACTATATACAGTATCAAGTATGAACGGGTCTAGGGGCCGAATAGTGATAACTGCCCTTCTATGGTTTGAAATCTCCATTTGTTTTTGACATAGAATTTATTATACAATGACCATCTATTCTCTTTTCCTGCCCTCCCAGCCTCTTGGATTCAAATATACATATATATATATAATTTTCTCTAGACAAGTCATCCAAAGTAAATTTATAAGGAACCCATTTGTATATAGTAAGTTCCACTTGTACCATTCAAAACAATTAATAAAAATTTACTAGAAGGGATCCAAGGCTCTTATTTTTCATGTTCTAATATCCATTGAGACAGTGAAAGAATTTGTATTTGAGGAAGATATGTTGAATGAATTAAGCCCAAAAAGAAAAAAAGATACGGATTTTAAATTGGACCTAAATTCACTAAAAACCAAACTATTTTTGCAGTCCAAGCATGAACTAGTCTAATGAGTTGTACGTTCATGTGCATGTATTTTAAGTAATCAAGCAATTATATATTTCAGTGATTAAAGCAATAGAGTCATTTTGAGAAGTAAATATTGGTTGTAACGGTGATACCACTTTACCGCTGTCACAAGGTGATACTATCTAATAATAAATCTACAATAAGGTGAACTCCACTTGCTTATTTGTTGATTTATTATTAGATGGTGACATTACGTTACAGTGATAACTTATCACCCTTACACCTAATATTTTCTCCATTGTTAGATTCTTGATTAGACTTCATATGTCGGATTATCATGACAATTTCCCTTGCTAAGTGAGAACATCCTTAAATAATTGCGCTAGTGGATCATCTATGTTGATGTTAACTTTCCCATCTTTATCTTCAATATTAGTGGTGAAAAGGACACATTTTGCATTGGAAAGTGTTTGCAAAATTTGCATTAATTTTTGTGTTCATCGTATTTGGTGCACAAGATTCTCACATATTCTTAAACTTGAATCCACAATGTACTTTTTTATTAGATTAATAAATATTACCACTCCATGTCATAAGATCTTGTCAACTTGCTAGAACCAATGGTCAGCCACCATCGGATCTGCTCCTCCCATGAAGGTCAGAAGCCAGTGTGCCTAGAACTTCTGAAGGTTACTTGAGCCTTATTGGCCCATATTTGCACTAGTCTGTGCAACAGTAGCAGCTGTAGCACTAACCTATGCAATAGTAGCAGCTACAGAACCAATAGCCTCCACGAAGGCTTGTTGGTCAAACGCTGGTGATGGTTGGTTGTTCCACCCACTGCCTCAGCGTCCTCTTCCTCTATATGCCATCTACACACATGTCAAATAACATTATAAGACTCACATAGTATCCCAAAATTGAGATCAAGTTTAAACTTTAAGATTTCTCTCCTTGTCTCATTAGTAGTGCTTGTGCCACCTACTAGTAGACATCTAGACATTGAACTATACCGTTCTCCCTGTCTCTGAACCCCAAGGTGATGTTTTCTAACCCTAGTGTTTCCCTTTTCATATACATTCTACCATGCATATTTTTCACATAACACGTAGCACATAATCATGTAGCATATTAGAGCACATAACATAAAATGCATAACGAATGCAATGGTCTAGAATCATGCCCAATCAAGCCCTAGGTAATTCGCATACCCATACTCTGATACCAAGTTGTGACACCAAAAATTTGGGGGTCCGTTGATCACCCATCAACTCGCGAAATACCCGTGGATATCATGTAACTCGATATCACGCCATTATGTCCCATTTATCGGGGTCTATAATTTAACAAAATTCGAGCAGAGTCTCATTTGTACGGGAAGCTCTACCCAAAACACAACCTGTGCAATATACAATCACATGACCCATCCGAGGTCCAATATACAACATTGACCGCACCAGGTCCATTTATCCATACTCATATAAAAACATGCAAGGTTATATTAAAAGTAGTCCATATAAGTTTGATTACAATTCTTTTACATATATTACTTGCCCAAAACACAATTATAACAAAAGTTTTACAAAAACCAAGATTAAAGGCCACAATTTGGCCTCTCTTCACCCTTGAGGCTCCAAATGAGAGTCATCCACTGGTATGTATCCCACACCTGAAATATTTTCCTATATAGGGTGAACAACGCTCAATAGAGTATCTCCTACTCCCCACCCTAGATGCATATGAATGTGCACATGTAACAATCAACAACCATTCTAAACAAGAACATGCAATTCAATGTTGGAATTCTTTTACCATGTCATGTCATGAAATGAGATGAAACTCACTCACGCACCTTAACCCGATCCCTCACCGACTCCCCAACACAAAGCAATGTCAATGTGTAGAAAAAATTTCATTGATGAATTCCATCCAATGATCCTTTTAAAATCTCTGGGTGTTTCGTGGGGTGAGTATTTATAGACTAACATCAACGGCACCCAACCGGCACGGAATTCATGGACTTTCACGAATGGTTCCGTGTATACCGACACACTTTATGGACTCTTATACTGTTGGAGTGGTATTCAAGTCACCAAGTCTCGCACCCGAGGGATTTTCTAGCCCTTCTTGCTAACCCCGACTCCATATTCATGCAACCATGCGACTCAGTCTGATTTTCAACCCAACTTTTTCGAGCCCACCCATCAATCACCAAGTGTGGTGTTTGATCACACCATGCACACCCTTCCACCTAATGCGATGTCTTTGTGCAAGTGCGATGTAATGAACCATTGCATGTCAATGTCAAGTCTCATATGTAATGAATGTCATATGGATCAATTTAACCACATACTTTAACATATGCTATGATAATTTATATCTTATGCACATAATTACCACAATTCATCACAATGTTAATATATTAACAACATATATCAATTACCTTTTTCTGAAGCATGTCATACATAAATGAAGTCATAACAAGCTTCATTCTCACATAGGCATTTAGCAAAATACCTTCAAGGCACCAATCATGTTATCACATAACCTATGTAAATAACTCATTTCTTTCACAAGACACAATATAACACATAGCATGCACACACAATACTAAGCTCCAAGAATTTTCACATGGAACTTCACATATCAATTTCAAACTAGAAATTTATTAAATCATTTCTACACCTACACCATAACCATATGCTAGTGAAATACATAGTTCTATACACCTACCCTTTTCCATTAGCCCAACTATTATAGGAAATTTTTAAAATACACAAAACAGCTCACATAAACCCAATTTGCAAGAGTTTACACCAATAGCTTCCACATATTAAATTTAAACAAGAGGCAAGTGACATGTATAGTTCCATATACCTACCCATTTCATATAAACCCATAGGTTAGAAAGAAACCAAAGTAGGAGGGAACCCTACCTCTTGAAGCATAAAACGAAAGGTAAAACCTTCAAGAACACCTTCCAAGCCCCAAAACTCTTGACTTCCCCAAAGTATCCTATTGGATCTTTGATGAAATCCTTTGTTTGTTGTATGGTTGTGTAGCCCTTGTCGAGGGGATCGACTTTAACTCTTGGTCCGATTAATTCCGACCGACGGAACTCCATAGATCTAAGAAGAAAGCCTTGAAATCTAACTTTTTTTCTCTCCTTTCTCTTATTCCAATGTGTGAGAGGCTGAACAATTGAGATATTTTCTTCAAAAAATCTGATTTTAGTCAATATTTATAGCCTCAAATGTGCGGTCCACATCGCACCGCATATTTCTAACTTTCAGGTCCGTTTTTCGTCCTGAAACGATTCATTTCTACCCGGTTTAAGTTCAAATTAATTTTATTTAAAATTTAATTCAATTATAAGGAAATTCTATAATTTTTATTTTTGGGGACCTTTTTGAGGTCGTTTGTCACAGTCGTCTTGTAAAACGTAAAAATTTCAAATATCTCAAAATTCGATAAAAATTTACTTGGCAACTCAGTTTCACGATACGAATCCAACGGCGAAGTCCGTTGTGTCATCCAAGCTATAGATAATTACATATTTTAAATCCGTATTTTAATAACAAATTATCGTTTTGCCCTTTTTTGAAAAAAGTTCAAATTTACTTGGGTTTTACACCCCGACCCCATATTCATGCAACCATGCAACTCAGTCAAATTTTTAACCTAACTTTCTGGAGCTCACCTATCAATCACTAAGAGTGGCGTTTGATCACACCATACACACACCCATCTAATGTGATGTTTGCATGCAAATGCAAAGTAATAAACCATTGCATGTCAATGTCAAGTTCCATATGTAATAAATGTCATATGGATCAATTTAACCACATACTTCAACATATGTCATGGTAATTTATATCTAATGCACATAATTACCACAATTCATCATGATGCTAATATATTAACTAGCACATATTAACAATCATATCAGACACAATGCCAAAGCATATCATTTCACAATTTTATGTCAATAACACAGTTAATCACAAGAGCCCCATCTAAACACATAACATGCCCACAAAATACCAAAATTCCAAGAGGTTTCACAAGGAACTTCCACATATCAAATTCAAGGTAAGACTTGAATTAAACCACTTCTATAACAAAAGACTCATTTTCATAACAAGAGGCAAGACATAAGTTGTAAAACCTGGTAAATTTGAACTTTTTGTGCATGAGAGCAAAATGGTCATTTACCATCCTAATGTTTATTTGAGAAACTCATTCTCTAGACCTCGGATGAGGAAACGGACTTCGCCGTTGGATTCGTATCGCAAAATCTAGTCACCCTGTCAAATTTTATCGAATTCTGAGATAGTCGAACTTTTGCACGTCGTTCGAGGCGACTGCGTGGCGAATGACATTTTAAAGGTCCCCAAAAATAAATTTTTGAAAATTTTCTTAAAATTAAATTAAAGTTCA
>CM042190.1:7454711-7495413 GCA_023539305.1 Ilex asprella | reverse complement strand
TGAATGGTTATTGAATGTAATGCCGTCCAGGGTGTATTTTGGGGTGTTACAGGAATTTAAAATTTCAGAAATTTTGGAACACGTACCGGTAAGGTGAACCTACTGGAGTTGTGCGTACTGGTACGACTAACTCTCTAGACAACAGCATACCTATACACTCTGCCTATTTTTGCCTGTTTGAACCATTTTTTATTTCAAATCAATTTCAAACCCTTCCAACTTCAACCCAAACTGGTACAACATGAATTACACACATAATACTTGATCCATACAAGTCTTATTACAGTCATTTACGTGAATTTACATGTCAAAACTAAGTTTTCGTAAATGTTTTACAAAAACTCAAAATAAGGCCACAAGTCGGCCCCCTTCACCCTTGATGCTCTACATGGGAGCCATCCACCGAAGCATGTCTTGCACCTGAAATATATTCCCGTATAGGGTGAGCCACGCTCAGTAGAATAATTCCTACAAATGTTACTCCCCCACCTAGATGCACATGGAATACACACATGCAACATTTAACCATCCATCACATTCCAAGCAAGAATATGCATTCAATGTTAGAATTCTTCATGTTATGCCATGAAATGAAATGTGACTCACTCATGCAATTCAACTCGAGCCCTCTCGGCTCCTCAACACATGTAAGTGCCAATGTGTGTGAATTCATCATTCATGTTGCATATCAAATGACATTTAAAATTCTAGGGTCTTTCTTTGGGGTGGATGTTCATGGACTTACACCAAAGGTCACCCAACCTACACGAAATTCATGGACTTTCACCAACGATTTCGCGTACACTGACACACTTTATGGGCTCTCATACCAACGGAGTGCGTATCCAATCACAGGTTCTCTCACCCAATGGATCTTCTAGTCCCTTCTTACTACCCTAACCCAATTTATCATGCAACCATGCGGCTCAGGTAGGCCTTCGGCCCAACTTCCCCAAGCCTTCCGTCAATCGCCAAATGTGATGTTAACGACCACCATGCACACACACCCATTTGATGCGATGTCACCGTGCATATACAATAAAATTCACCATTTCATATCAATGGCATGTCATGACTTGATCCAAAATGAGTACACCCAAGTGCAGGCAGTCAAGTTGTAGTAATAATCCTGTTTGATTTCGGAGTCGAATCCACAGAGAACTTGTTGTGTTGGTGTTTCAAAGTAAGTAGTGGTGGAGACCAATGGATTATAACCTTTAAAATTTGTGATTATAAGATTGGGAGGTTTTTCCTAGATTAAATATGAAATTCTTTCTAAGAAGGTTTTTTAGACAAAATACAAGATTAATTTAAATGGAAGAAAAAAAGTCACTCTTTAGTTTGAGGATCAGGACACGTAATCAATTATCCAATTTATCATATTTATGCTTAATAACTCAATTAACTCCCGTGTCAACAGCAAGTTAATCTGAAGATGGATTGTGAGAATTAAGACCAGGGTTCCGATGCCTTTTTAGAAGTTTTGTTTGTGCCGAGACTTAACCCATCTATAATCTAACAAATGCTTCAACAAGACATCCAAGCATGGTTTCAATATTCCATTCTTTAAATAAAGCACAATAATGGGGATGATTAAAGGATAGTCATTAAGATCTAGTCGTGGTACTTGCCTAAAATGAGGAGTCTTTCTATACAAGAGTCATCTGTCTCATAGAATGACTCTCGTTTATACAAACTACCTTAGCTTTGCTAGATACAGTCAATCATCCAACAAACAAGGGGATAAACGTTAAGCTTTAGAACAGTGCATACATATAACTTTTGAATAATTAATACATGTCTTTCACTTCATACTAAAGAGTGAATGAGAAACTACTCACTCTTCATAGCTTTGGTAAAGCTAGAAAAGTGAGTGATGTTCATCCCTCTAAGTAAAGGCTGTTTCAAAAATAAAATCACAATAAACGAAGAGCTAATCTTCAACAAAGATTGAGTGAATCACGTTCTACCCTTCACGGTTTTGGCAAAGCTCTAGAAAAGTGGAAGAGTTTCACTCCTCCAAGAAAGAAGGGAGCTCAAACAATGGAAGTGCAAGACATAAATAAAGACATGTATGTAATAGCATAAACGTAAAGACTAGAAGTAAATAAAGAAATTACACTTCATAAGTAAATGCAAATGCAATGATTAATGTAAAGAAAGGAGTGGGAGTCTAAACTTTCCAACTCTCTAGCAAAGATGAAAATTAAGACAAAGAAGAACAATTGCTGAGTGTCTCCTTTCTCTCCAAAAAATGAGAGAATTTATAGGCAACGATGAGGAAAAAGGGGGGAAATGAATAGTCCTCGTTGCCGAAGTCAAAGTGAAAACCCACCCACTCTGCAGGCAATCTGTCGAGGACGTTCGAATGGTATCGTGAGTTCAAACGTTCTTGATGGTTTTATTCTAAGGGTGTTCGAACGGTGGGTGACGTTCGAACGTCCATTCTATCTTTACTATAAGTGTGTTCGAACGCCAGATGGGATCTGTACATATCACTCAGACGTCCAATGGCATATGGTCCTTTGTGAAAATCTCCTGCCACACTCTATGCAGAACTTGTCATAGATTTGCTACAATACGCCATATCTTTAGTCAGTCTGGTCTTGCTTGTGCTTCAGTGAATGTTCAGACGGTAGGTAGCGTTCGAACGTGGAACTTGATTCTCCAGGGCTTTGGTTCTTGGCTACAACACATCTTGCCTCAGCAGTCTGATCTTTACTAGGTTCAAGTGGAAGTTCCAGCGGTATGCAACGTTCGAACGGTACTACTTTGTTCCATACTTTTTAATTTTATTCCCTAATGTGCTGGTGTTTCATTCAAATATACTTTTTGTCGCCCTTGAACCTTTTTTCACTTTAGAACCTAAAATGTCATCATTTAAACTCCTTTAAAGTATAATTAGTCCAAAAGAGACATAATAATATGCTATATTTGAGTATTAATCACACCCCCTGACCTAGATATTGCTAGTCCCTAGTAATACAACAATAATTAAGTGTAACTCTATTTCTAACGCCTTTTTCGTAGATGATTCGGTTGCATTTAGCTTATGCAACAAGTCATTAAACTCCTAGGTTTACCCTAGTGGACGAGTGTTGTCTCTTGAGGGTTTCCAGTGAAATTGCCCACAAACTTCGATCGAACAAATGTATATGTAAGATTACTGATCAAAGTAAATTAGCATCATGGTCTTTGCAACACCCAACCGTCAATTTTGACTTTTCATTCCACATGTTCCTCCTTTATTGGTACTTACTCTATGCAAAAGTTAGCACTTACCACATTGGCATTTGAAATTTCCTGAGTAGTAGGATAGTCATTCTAGAAACAAAAATTGGTATATAACAATCATTTCCCTTTTTCACCTTCCATGGATATCTTTGATTCCACAAATCTCTCTTAGGAATGCCCTCAGCAAAAGATTCGCTCCGAATATGGTGACTTGTCTCTCACGAGGCATGTAATTAGAAGATGGGCAATCAGAAATTACATGCACAATGTAATAAAGGAGTGAAACTTTTTAGAAAATAGACTAATCATGTTCTTGGCATAATCTCATGAAAGAATATTGATGCAATGTAAAGAGATGCTATTTAACATACACCAACTTTTGATTGACAACATGCATATGCATCAAACTTGCGATCAATTAGGGCTTTTCATAGGTTGTAATATGGCTAGAGGTCAGTGGCTAACGAAATGACGTCAATGGTGTTGAAGAGCTATCCATTATTTATGTAGTGTAGCACACCTCTTTCTTTTGATATATTGTCGAAGAATGATATTTCTTTCTTTCATTTTTCTCATTTTTCACTTTCTTGGCAATTCCCTATTTTTCTGTCTCTTTTCCTTTTCGGTTGTTTCCACCGACTTTTCTTTCTCGAATAAAATTTGACATAGTCTTTATATTTTCTCGTTCACTTCTGTACCATACTGCTTCATAAGAGTGTGTAAGAAAATTAGATAGCAATGGTATATCAATCTTAGTGTCCTTGTGGCTTGGTTTCCATATAGGTGTCGCGAAAAGAAATCATTCTTATGAAGGTTCAAGCAGGGTTGACAAGGGATATCATTTTGGAAAAAGAAATGGTTAAGGCTCAAAGTCAAATAAAAAAGATGGCCTAAAATTATTTCTCAAGTATGTGCACATGTACGTGTGATATGCGTGTATTTCATGTGGGATATGTCAATAGATTACTTTAGTTGTGTCAATCGAAGCAAATTTAATGAGATTATTCAAAGGTAGATAGTGAAAAACCTTCCTTGAGTAAATGTTGATATTCTCTCTGAAGCATCGTAAAGCTCGAAACACACTATGGTATCCTTTGTTATCTCCAATGGTTATGTCGGGTTTTTCAGGGATTGTTGGTTATATATCGATTCCATTTTTGAGTCCAATCATCTTGTACCTTAATAAAAAACAAATACTAATGTACATTTGATAATTTAAGCATTGGGACAATACTGGATTCCAAGAGATTCGGTTTTAAGTCTCGATTGTTGAGTTATGTGTCAAACTGATCATGTGATTAGTTACTTCAACAAACAATCTTAACATCCATTTCCGTTCATCATTTATTTAACAAAAATTATTAACATGCTAATTCTAAAAATGCATTTAAACAGACAATAGTGATAAACTGAATCATTCAATTTCACAATATCTTGTCATTCATCATCATCAATGATTCAATTCATTCATAAAAGAAGTAACAAAATCACACCAAAAACTTGAAAATATCCATCAAAACACACAAACAAACTAAACAAACAAACATCCACAACCATGCAAGAACAGACATATCCTCTCAATCTCCTCCATCATCAACAGCTCCACTAGCTCCACCAACTTCACCCCTAAAAAACCTAAGGATCTCATCCTGCTTAGCTTCGATGCTATGCATGATGTCCCGTAAAGAATGTCGGGGCATGCTGGGGCTTGCCTGATCTGGCTGCTATCTTTCTTCCTCCATTTCTTTCTCTAACTCTCTTTCTTCCTCTGCATTGAGCTCTTCCTGCACCTCATCTCCTCCTTGGGCTGGTGGCACCTCTCGACATGCTGCTAGGCCACCACTATATCCTTGGCTCCTATTGAACGAGCCCTTGTTAAGTGCGTCCATTGGTTTTTGGATTTCCATCTCGGGTCTCAGCCTTACCCCATGATCCATGCATATATCAGTCACAAGGGAGCCAAAGGGGAGAGCACTCTTTTTTGCATCGCACCCCTTTTTCATCTTACCTAAAATGAGGGAGGGGAGGTCAATACTATGACCTTTCCCAATTGCATAGAGTAGTTGAGTCATTTCAGACAAGACCTCATTCGTTCGTCTTATGGGAGCCAAGTTTGCCACCGCAATTAGGTTGAGTATTTTGTATTTGTCGGTGAGTTCCCCTTGTTTCAAGAAATTCCTATTCCCCCGTAAAAAAGTAGGTACCCCAATCAACTCCCTCCCCACCACATTCTTTGATACATCTTTCTTGGGAGGGTAGGCGGGTTTATCTACCCGAGGTATTTCTTGTCTTATCTCCGTCCCCTCACATAGGTGCGAATTGCGTCATTGATGATCTCGGCGTTGGAGTAAAACTCCCTTACCAAGTCAACAGCAGCCTACCCCCCATTCCTCAAGTACCACACCCAATTTCTCCTTTCCATTTCTTCTAACAACCCAATCTCAGCAAAATCAGAAAGCACAACATCTCTTTCACAAACAACCGAGTGCTTATGGAAGAAATCTTTACACCTTTCGGCCTTTAAGGCACTTGGAAACCAAGTTCAATCGTATTTCTTGGTTCTTTGTCTTCCTTCTCTATCCACAATCACTTCCACGACAAAGTTCAGCTCTTGGTTCACTGGTTGTTCATGCTTGGCAGGGATTTTCATTTGAGGCATGGCATTCGAATGTGGGTTGTCTTGAGGGGATGCTGTCAAGCTGCTGAAACTCAGGATTCTTGGTGTGGGATTGAAGGTTTTGATGTGGGAAAGGCTTAGGGATGGTCGATTTTGGGTGTATTTGAAGAATAAGGGTGAATCGAGGTTTGTGGGATGAAAAAGGGACCTAGGGTTTTGAGGATTCGAGAGTGATTTGGGAATTTTGAACTGAAGTAGAAGCTTCAGGCTTTTATAGTCTGAGCCTTACCGTTCGAACGTTATTGTCATTCGAACATGAACTGAAGGATTTTAAAATATCGTTTGAACGTTATGTGCGTTCAAACATTGCCAGCTCCCAGTACTTTTATGTTTTCATCAGAGACCAAAGTACTGTGAGCTCTCTACGTTCGATCGAGCTATTGGCGTTCGAACGATAATCCTTGTTCGAAAGGTCTATTGGTGTTCGAACAAGATGAAGTCTCAGTACTTTTTGGTTTGATCAGAGAGTTCATCGGGGCAAAGTACTCCAAGCAATTTCCGTTCGAACGGAACCTGGCGTTCAAACGTTAAATCAAAAAAAAATTTACAGTACATAATATACAATCAGAGAAAGCTTATTAACAACAATTTGAAATAAAAATTCATGGCATCTCAGGATTAGTCCCTACCCACACTTGAGGCTGGTATTTTGGGACATTCCTTACTCGACCATGTTTTAAAAAGAGTATGTACAAAACAAAGAAAAATTTTCACACTATTTACAAGAAATTCGGACCATTGGCTTTTATTCCCAAAACAAAATTTTTCACAGTTTTTTTTTTTAAAAAAATAGTCTAATTCGAGTCATTCTCTATCTTTGTGTCTCTTGATCTATCAGTGACTCTTCTAATTTCTTGTCGCACAAACCAGTTAATCAAGGTATCGAAATAGGATGGCATGTCAGGATAATCCTTACTCTGCCCATTCACTATCCAATCTAATCGATCGAGTGCATGACCAAAAATTAATTCAGAACACTAATTGTATCTCTTCTCATGAAAGACTCTGCCACATTGTTTATAGGCACCAAGTCTTTTGGCACGACGGCGTTTAGCAAAAGTGCTTCTGCCACAAAGGGTTTTGCTTACTGTTCTCAGATCTCATTTTTCCTAACCAGTCTTGTTTTTCTCATGATCACACTATGCACATTTGATGGAAAAGTTCGTAGAACTCCTAGACTAAACCAAAAAAGTTTGACATCCATGCTTCTTACACATTAAGACTTGCTATTTGGTTCTTTAACGCCTGCCAGTCACAAAGACAGTTTAAACGGACCCACAGATATACAATAAACAAGACACATTACACAATAAAATCAGAACAACAACAACAGCACAAATAACAACAAAAATTTAAAATTTTATCGTACGGGTACAAAAATAAAATACGAACAAAATATGAACTGCAGGTTCTCACACCCCCAACCTAAACTGAACATTGTCCCCAATGTTTCGAATTTACCAGTATGGATCTTGGAAATGAGGTTGAACGGCAGTGATCCGTGCTTCTTCATATACCTCCCTCAAAAATTTCTTTTTATCCATGGGAGTGAATGATGGAGGAGTGTTCCAGTAGCTATGAAAATAGCAATGTCTGCGTACCACGGGGTCTTATCAATTATGAATAGTGGTTCGTTTTGAAATTTTTCATTGATTGGCGGTCCATCCTCGTGAAATTCATAAGTTAATCTAGAAAGATGGTCAGCCACCACTTTTTCAATACCTTTCTTGTCTTTAATGATAAGATCAAACTCTTGGAGTAAGAGTATCCATCTTAAGAGCCTCGGTTTGGCATCTTTCTTTGTGAGCAAGAATTTTAGGGTTGCATGGTCAGTTAATACAGTAACAGAAGAACCAACAAGATAAGAACGAAATTTTTTCAAAGCAAAAACTACAGCAAGCAATTCTTTTTCAGTTGTTGAATAATACATTTGAGCATCATTCAAAGTTTTACTTGCATAGTAAATTACATGGGGTTTCCTATCTATTTTTTGTCCCAATACAACACCTACAGCATAATTACTTGCATCACACATTAGTTTAAAGGATAGAGTCCAGTCAGGGGGTTGTATTATTGGACCAGAAATTAACATGCCCTTCAGTTTGTCAAAAGCTTTCTAACATGCTTCATTCCAATCAAAGATTATGTCTTGACTTAGGAGATGACACATAGGTTTGGCTATGGTACTAAATTCTTTTATGAATCTCCTGTAAAAACCTGCATGTCCTAGGAATGATCGGACATCCTTTACAGTCTTGGGTTTTGGTATATTTTCAATTAGATCAATTCTTGCCTTGTCAACTTTCATGCCCTTAGACGACACAATGTGACATAAGACAATGCCTTGTGTTACCATGAAATGATATTTTTTCTCAATTAAGCACCAAATTAGCTTCTTTACACCTTATTAACACTCTCTCTAAGTTCGCCAGACATAAATCAAATGAGTCGCCATAGATAGAGAAATCATCCATAAATATTTCTAAAAAATTTTCAACCATGTCACCAGATAAGCTTAGCATGCGCCTTTGAAATGTTGCAGGAGCATTACAAAGTCCAAAAGACATCCTTTTAAATTCAAAGGTGCCAAAAGTACATGTGAATGTGATTTTCTTTTGATCATCTAAGGCAATCTCAATTTGACTATACCTGGAGTATCCATCCAAGAAACAGTAAAATTCATGGCCTGCAATTCTTTCTAGAACTTGGTCAAGGAATGGGAGGGGTGATTGATTGATAACGGTTGTTGTTACTTACCTCTCAACATCACCCTCAAATGTGTATGGCTTATGTGTGAAGGGAGTGTTACTCTCCCTCGGGATGATACAAGAGATAGAAAACAACGGAATGTGAATGGTGAAAAATGGATGAACAAAATATGTGTGAAATGAAAAGTGAAATGTGCTCAAAAGTGCTCCCCAATAGTAAGGATTCTTTCATTATCGGTGTTTTACTTGAAAAGTATTCCAAGGTCGTCTCCTCAGGGAAGAAAAGGGAGTTTTGTGAAAGTGATTTTGCTAAGAGGTAAAGAAAATGAAAAATCTTTTGTTTATGTTTTGGGGTTGTGTTTGTAAATGAAAATGCAAGAAAACAAGTGCTGGCTAATCCAAAGGATTCATTCCAATGGGAATACCAAATCAACTCAAAGCCTTCCTCCGATTGAGCATGAATGAACGATTGATTCGGGGGAAGCTAGGGACGAGATTGGTGAGTATCTAAGCATAACCCATGACTAGGCCTACGGGATATCAAAGGCTCACCAACTCATCCACTCTCTACCCCATCAAACAGAACCATTTGACTCAAAAGGGAGGAATGAAGAAGAGTTGAAATGGAATCCCCAAGAGGAGGTCTTCCCTTGGATTAACCAACTTAAATCTTAACTACTCATATTAAAAGCAAGACATTCATAATGTAAAGAGACAAGGATTAAATGGAGATTAAAACTTAAATAAATGCAAGAAATCTTAAACTAAGAGGGGAAATCAACAATACCCATTTTAAACTAAGAATTGAAAAAACTTGAAAACATAAATTGTGAAAGCTAGAACATGGAACTAAACTTGCAATAACTTGAAAGGAATGAGATTAAAGACAATAAATTAAACTTAGAAGATCCTTACAAGAGATTAAAAAGCTTTCTACAACTTGAATGGAGAAGAAAATGCAAAAATATCACTATTCATCTTCTTCCTCCTTGGAGCTAAACTAAAACTACTCCTAAGCTTAGGTAGCCAACTCTCTCTACAATACTGAATAAATGTTGTGTATATTGTTGGAGAGCCGTGAATTTCGTCCATGAGGGTCCCCCAATGTGTGTGAGCAGATTTGAAGTGATTGGAAGGCTAGGACAAGCCTAGCCTGCATCTCCCAGGCAGCCCCTCTTCCCTCACATCCTCATTAATGCTCAAGCCGCCCAAGTCATCCAAATGTGTAAGGGATGTCTGCTCTTGTGTAAGGAAATATTTGGGGGCAAGTGGGAGAAGTGTAGGTGGGACCCCCAAGCCTCAAAGTTGAGTTACAGACTATTTTTCGACCAGAAGATTCGTGGTACCGGTAATAGGTACCGATACCAAATGGTACCGGTACCGAGTACCAGTACTGTTTTTCTGCACTGGACCACCTTTGGTAGAAATGGCATAACTCTTGATCTAACCATTGGATTGAATTAAAATTTTGACACGATACAGAAGACATCCATATCTACAACTTTTAAGTTTTAAAATTTTCCAGATTCTGAGTATATCATGGTCAAAATGGAGGACAACCGAGGCAGTTCTTCCCAGTGATGTGGCATTGGTGCCTTTGTTCCAAAACACCAATACCTCATTGATTTCTTCACTTTTAAGCCTCCAATTCTTCATGTATTGTGTCCATGCCATTACCACACATCCGACATAGTTGCAAGGTCCTAAAATCCAACATTTAAGCTATCAAAACATGCAACATCGAGAATTCAACATTATTCATAAAATAGGCTAACACTAAGTAACTAAATGCAAAAGTTGAGTTATAATGAATGTAATGAGGCCATAAAATGTGCAATATTATGTGCTCATCAAGGGAGAAATGGTCTTTCCTAGTTACCAAATTCAGTTTTCAGTAATCAATGCACATTCGCCATCCTGTGACGACTCGAGTTGGTACTAGTACATTAGCATTATTTTTTACCACTATGACCCCAAATTTTTTGGGCACAACTTGGGTTGGACTAACCCATTTGCTATCAGATATGAGAAAGATTATTCCTTCATCTAGGAGTTTGAGTACCTCAGTTCTCACAACTTCCTTCATGTGAGGATTTAGTCATCTCTGCATTTGACGAGAGGGTTTTGAGTCCTCTTCTAGATATATTGCATGATGGTAGATCAACGGACTTATACCTTTCAAGTCAACAATGTTCCACCCTAAGGTACTTTTATGACTTTTAAGAAATTCAATCAGTTTAGACTCTTGCAAGTCTGTGAGCTAAGAGGAAATTACCACTAGGTATGACTCGTCTTCACCTAAAAATGCATACTTGAGGTCAAATGGGAGAGGTTTTAATTTAGGCTTTGGTGGCCTATCACTTGATGAGAATGGCTTTGTGTCATTTGGTGTAATTTCTTCCAATTTTGGGGTCTATTTCTCAACAGCATGAGTAGGGCAACTTTTTTTTTTTTGGTCATCAGATGAGATGGACTCTAACAGAGATGATTCAGTCAGGTGTTCACAGAATGTGTCACTAAGATGTTCTTGTATCAAAGATTCAATGGAGTTTACTTTCCCTTCGTCCTCATCCTCTCTTGGGTGTTTAGTAATACTGAAAATATTCAGCTCAAGAGTCAGATTCCCAAAAGTTCATTTCATAGTTTCATTCCTGCAATTGATTAATGCATTGGAAGTCGCTAGGAAGTGTTGACCAAGAATGATAGGAATTTGGTTCTCTGAATGTAATGATGGTTGAGTATCTAGAATATTGAAGTCAATAAGGAAGAAAAAATTATCCACGTGGACAAGGACATCTTCAACAATGCCCCTAGGAATTTTGACTGATCTTTCTGCTAACTGAAGTGTGACACAAGTGGGTTTGAGTTCACCCATACCCAACTATTGGTAGATGGAGTAAGGTAACAGATTAACACTAGCTCCAAGGTCTAATAGTGCTTGTTCTATCTTGAAATCTCCAATGACACATGAGACAGTTGGACATCCAGGGTCCTTGTATTTTAGAGGGGTTTTGCATTGTACCAAGGCACTGGCTTGTTCTGTTAGAAAGACTCTTTTTTTTGACATTCTGGCCTCTTTTGACTGTACACAAGTCTTTTAAAAACTTGGCATAAAATGGTACTTGTTGGATTGCATCCAAAAGTGGGATATTAATTTTTACTTGCTTGAAAAGCTCGTAAATTTCAGGCTGATGATTTAGCTTTTGTGTAGCTTTGAGTCTATGCAGGAAATGAGCGGGAATTGAACATGAAGGTCCTCATTCCTCATAAGGTATTGGCTCTTATTATATCATAGGCTCAGGCTCTTTTTCGATTACAAGTTTAGGCTCAACTTATGAGTTAATTGTGACTGCCTCAGGTTTTGACTTTGGAAATAGCATGTCTTTGACGGTTTTGTCAAACACCTTTCCACTTCTCAGTGTAGTGACAACTTGAGCTTGATCTTGTGGAGGTTTTGGTTGGGCAGGAAACTTGCCATTTTCTTGTGTGCTCATAGATTGGGTCAACCTTTGAATGTGGCTTTTAAGATCTTCAAAATAGTGGGTGGTTTGTGCTTTGAACTTGGTGAAAGATTGGGTGGAATGTGCATTGAAGTTCATTTGAGTTTGCATTAACTGGCTCAGTGTATCCTCAAGGTTCCTCTTGTGTGGTGATTGGTATGGTTGATATGCAGGAGGTCCTTGAGATGGTGGTTGTGAATTTTGTGGTTGGTTCAAGGGAGTTGGTTGCATGTTCCTCCAACTGAAATTCGGGTGATTTCGCCACCCTAGATTGTATGTTTCAGAGTATGGGTTGGAGTAAGGCTTGTTGAAATTGAAAATTACATTTGTTTGTTCTAACAAGACTTCTTTAAATGCAGGGATGGTAGGACATTCCCCAGTAGGATGTCCTGTCAATGCACAGATTCCACACACTTGTTCTGTGGAAGGGCCCATTACGACTTGATGAATTTTTTTCATCTCTAAAGCTTCAAGCTTTCGAGACAAGGTCGACATCTTGCTCTCAGCTCATCATCTTCTCTCAAGACATACTTTCCCCCTTGGAAGTGGATGGTCTGGCTTCAATTATGGTAGGGGAGGCTGAGTCCCACATCTGAGAACTATCAGATATGGTGTCAAAGAAATAGAATGCCTCCTCTGGACTTTTACTCATAAACTCTCCTTGGGCCATCATTTCGACAAACTGACGTAGTTTAGTGGGCAAGGAGTCATAGAAGAATCCTACTAGAGTCCAATTTTTAAAAGCATGGTGTGGGCAAGCTTGGAGTAGTTCTTTGAATCTCTCCCAACTTGGTAAAATGTTTCCCCTTCTTTCACCGAAAAAATCATGATTGTCCTTTTAAGTATGTTGGTCCAATGTAAGGGAAAAAAAATTCTGAAAAATTTATTTTGAAAGATCTGCCATGTAGGCATGGAAAGAGATTTTAAAGAATTTAGCCATTGTTTAGCTTTGTCCTTTAGAGAGAAGGGAAAAAGTTTCATCTTGGCAAGTTCCAAATTGTCTTGAAATATTCCACACACTTCCTCAAAATCTTTCATATGCAGATACGGGTTCTCCGTATCCAACCCATGGAAAACAGGTAACAACTGTGTAGTTCCCGGCTTTACAGTAAAAGAGGGTGCATCTAGAGGAAATTCAAAACATAAAGGGACGCTATTTCTTGTGGGATTTAAGCAATCCCTCAAAGTTCGAATGTTAGGCACTTCTTCCTCCCTCATGGGAACTTCTCCATTTCTATAATTATTTGTCATAATACTCTCACAAGAGTCTGCTATTGATCTAGATGAATTTGGTTCAAATTGGTTCACAGACCCACAAGATTCTGCTGGCAAATTTTTATAGTGAGGAGCGTTCTCAGACATAAAATAAATGGAAACAAAACAAATTATTTACAGTAAACTAAAGAGTATATACAAAAAGAAAGGTCTTTTTACCTTTTACTTTAAAACACTTTTACTAAGAGTTTTCCGGCAACGGCACCAAAAACTTGACTTGATCCGAAATGTGTAAACCCAAGTGCAGGTTTGACTTGACTCTTGTAGTAATAATCTGGTTTGAGTCCGGAGTCAACTCCATAGGGAACTTGTTGTGTTGGTGTTTGAAAGTAAGCAGTGGTGGAGGCCAATGGATTGTAACCTTTGAAATTTGTGATTATAAGATTGGGAGGTTTTTCCTGGATTAAATATGAAATTCTTTTCAAGAAGGTTTTCTAGACAAAATATAAGATTAATTTAAATGGCAGAAAAAAAAATCACTCTTTAGTTCGATGATCAGGACATGTAATCAATTATCCAATTTATTATATTTATGTTTAATAACTCAATTAACTCCCATGTCAACAGCAAGTTAATTGAAAGATAAAGATGGATTGTGAGAATTAAGACCATGGTTCTGATGTCTTTTTAGAAGTTTTGTTTGTGCCGAGACTTAACCTATCTACAATCCAAGAAATGCTTCTACAAGACATCCAACCATGGTTTCAATATTCCATTCTTTAAATGATGCACAATAAGGAAGATGATTAAAGGGTAGTCATAAAGATCTAGTTGTGGTACTTGCCTTGAAATGAGGAGTCTTTTCATGCAAGAGTCATCCATGTCATAGAAAGACTCTTGTTTATACAAAGTACCTTAGCTTTGCTAGATATAGTCAATCATCTAATAAACAAGGGGATAAACGTTAAGCTTTTGAATAGTGCATAAATATAACTTCCGAATAATTAATACATGTCCTTCACCTCTTACTAAAGAGTGAATGAGAAACTACTCATTCTTCATAGCTTTGGTAAAGCTAGAAAAGTGAGTGATATTCATCCCTCTAAGTAGAGGACGTTTCAAAAATAAAAATACAATAAAAAAAGAGCTAATCTTCAATAAAGAATGAGTGAATCACGTTCCACCCTTCACGGCTTTGGCAAAGCTCTAGAAAAGTGGAAGAGTTTCACTCCTCTATGAAAGAAGGAGCTCTAACAATGGAAGTGCAAGACATAAATAAAGACATGTATGTAATAACATAAATGTAAAGACTAGAAGTAAATAAAGAAACTACACTTCATAAGTAAATGCAAATGCAAACATTAATGTAAGGAAAGGAGTGGGAGTCTAAACTTCCCAACTCTCTAGCAAAGAGGAAAATTAAGACAAAGAAGAACAAGTGTTGAGTGTCTCCTTTCTCTCCAAAAAATGAGAGTATTTATAGGCAAGGATGAGGAAAAAGGGGGGGGGGAATGAATAGTCCTCGTTGCCGAAGTCAAAGTGAAAACCCACCCACTCTGCAAGCAATCTGTCGAGGACGTTCGAACATGGAACTTGGTTCTCCAGGGCTTTGGTTCTTGGCTGCATTTGATCGTTACCTGGTTCAAATGGACGTTCGAATGGTATGTAGTGTTCGAACGGTATTACTTTGTTCCACGCTTTTCAATTTTGTTCCCCAATGTGCTGGTGTTACATTCAAATCTACTTTTTGTAGCCCTTGAACCTTTTTTCACTTTAGAATATGAAATGTCATCATTTAAACTCCGTCAAAGTATAATTAGTCTCAAAGAGACATAATAATATGCTATATTTGAGTACTAATCATGTCACATGTGTAATGAATGCCCTATGGACAAATTAAACCACATCTCAGCATAAATTCCATAAATCTTCATGTTCGTATAAATTCCATAAATCTTCATTATGTTCTATATATCAATAAACATATATTTTCCACAAGTTATCACATAACTCACTCAAGCATGTTATTTCAATTACATCAAAATAACAACTTCAATCCATACAACGCATTTTATCAAACACCTTTTAGGCAACAATCATGTTATCATATAATATTATCCACACACATCAAATATCATTATTCAAGGAATTTAATCAAACACCTTAAGGGCACCCAAGTTATGCAATCACACAACATAGCCCACATAACATCAAACCTCAAGAAAGTACTCTAGGACTTCCATTCATCAACATCAAGCTAGAAATTCATTTATGCCATTTCTAGGCTTTTTTTTCCTTAACTATAAACAAGTTATATATATATATATATATATATATCCACCTACCCTAACCATCCCTCATAGGCATTCTAGGTTAGAAGTGAATCCAAGTAGGAGAAACCCTACCTCACTTGAAATGTGGAGAACTTCAAGAACACCTCCCAAGCCAAAACCTTGAATTTCACAAAATCACCTCTTTGGATCTTTGGTGAAATTTCTTGTTTTTGGTGTAGTTGCGCAGCCCTCGTCGAGGAGAAGAACTTTAAGTCTTGGCTCGATGGAATCCGATCGACGGAGGTCCGAGAATCGGCGAAGAAAGAATTATTTTCTCTCTTTTCTCTCCCTCTTTCTCTCACACATTGTAGCCCAGATTTTCAGCAAATATTTCTGCTAAAAATTAGATATTTTTCACTACTTATAATTTTTAAAACTTGGCTCTAATCGTGCCACGTGTCCTTCGCTCGTTTGGGTCCATTTTTGCCCCAAAATGATTTATTTGATATTTGAACTTTTATTCAATTATAAATAAATTTTAAAATTTTTATTTTTGGGACTTTTGTGATCTCATCTGCCACCCAGCCATCTCGAACGACGTGTAAAATTTGATTATCTCGGAATTCGACGAAATTCGACAGGTGACTAGATTTCGCTATACGAATCCAACGACAAAGTCCATTGTGTCATCTGAGCTCTAGAGCATAAGTATTTTAAATACCCATTATAGTGACAATATACCATTTTTCTCTTTTTCAGAAAAATTTTAAATTTACCCGACTTTTACAATATGAGCTTGCTCGAGCTGTCTTCATGGTCTCTTAAGCAGTGCCCATTTTTGCTTAAGCGGTGCTTGCCATAGTCATGTTTGAAACATTGTTTTTCATTCCAGTGACAACCACCCTATGACCACTCTTCCACCAATCGAGCGGTTATTCACAAATCTAAATTTTCTTATTTACTAACACTAATCTTATTTTGGACCTATAAGTTGGTAGATCCTTTACCACACCTAGGTTAAGCTTCTAGAAAGATTTATCTCTTACAAACTCATTCTTCTACCTTAAGAGATTCTACCATAACCTAGATCCCTAAGATCCAAAGGCTAACACTAGAGATTCTACCCAACCTCACAAATTAGATTTAAAGATCTTGATGGTTTGATAAACTCATTGGTGTATGCATACCTAGGATTTTTGGCATACCAATAATCGCTTGAGGCTTAGATGAACTGTATAGCGGGGAAGTTCAAGTGAAGCTACACTAAACGTCGAAGAGGGACTTTCAACGGAGAGACATAACAAGGAAATGAGCATCTAACCAAGGTATTGGTTGAGGTATAAGTCTCAAATACTTGTAAGTGGATGTATCAAGTAGTGGATTAGGCTTTGGTGAACCCTAAGTGATTGCCCATGATTTTCCCTGATGAGGATTTTCTGCGTCAAAAAATTGCTTATATTCTTTATTGTTTGTTGTATACACTTGCATTTGCTAGCACACAAGTGCACTATGTGTTTGTGGGAATGATTGATTGAATATTTATCCATATAAAGTTTTGTATAGGGTTTGGGAATTTGGGATTACCATGAGATTGACTATGAGTAAATTAATTGAAGATTAATTAAATCAATAGTCATAGGCAAATTAGGTTGGGGTGACTATAAGGTTCTCACATTATGGCTAACTCTTTGTGAGAAGAGGTAATTATGGTGGTTTAGGTTTCAATTGGTATTCAATTAGGCTAAAATTGAAAAACCTATTCACCCCTCCCCCTTCTAGGTATAGTGTCTTAAGCTCCACAAGTATAATCGTGAGGGATGATCCACATTGAGTTCCCCATCCTAGAACAACAATCAATATTAGAGCGTGATTGTTCTGAGATCATAGACACTAAGTAGGCATATATTATTTTTCCTTACTTGCCTAGCTTTGCCTATAAGAGATTCTTTGTTACTACTTTTTGTAATCGATGGGTCTCAAAAGGAAGCTGGTTCAATTACACGATCTCCAGACTTTGATGGTTCAGACTTTGCTTATTGAAAAGCTCATATGAGAGCATTTCTAAAATCAATTGATGAGAGATTATGGCTCACCGTGCTAGAGGGTTAGAGCCCTCCCCCACTACCACCACACAAGTTAAAGGTGGCGAAGCGGTGGTTGAATTAAAATTTCCAATGACTTAGTCAAGAACCCAGATTGACTTGACGAGGCAGAACTTGAAAGGTTTGAATGCAATATTCAATATCGTGACACTAAACGAGTTCTGAATGATCGAAAATTGAGAGACTTCAAAGAAGGCATGGGATATTCTTGTAGCTTCACATGAAAGAACTACAATGGTCAAGATTTCTCGTCTCCAAAGGTACATCTCACAATTTGAGATGTTGAGGATGCACGAGGAAGAAAAGTTTGGTGACTTTTATGCCAAGTTATGTGATATTGTTAGTTCTTCCTTTGCCTTAGGTAACAAAATTAACGATGAATACCCCAAAATTCACCTTGGATGGCATTACTATCTAAACCATTCATATCGTGAGAGAAACTAATAAAATCCATAAATACAAAAAGTTTCATTCATCATACATAGATTCTAAATTATCATCCAAAAGAATATGCCAAATTATGGCAATTACATCTCAAAATCAAGTATTGTTTTGCAACGGAATAAACATAATATCATTCCAACAATGTCTGAAAATGTATCTCCTAGTATATGACATAAAGAGAGCCACTCTAGACCATCCCCTTGGGATCCACGCTTCCATCCCCTTGAGCTCCCCAAGCTACTTGCTCATCTACTCCCAGATCTTCTTCTAAATCGAAATCTGAAAATAAATATTGTTTGTAAAGGGTGAGCACTAAACTCTATAGCAACATCATCCCAAACTTGAACAAGATTTGGAAAAACATGTAAATAGAGTGGTCTCACCTTTTAAAATACCATATATAACTTTTGAAAGAAAACAGTGACATTTAAACAAATCTCCGGTTAACGCAATAACAATCTATTAAATGAAGAATACCACTAATAAGTCATTTCCAATGACATCATTTTTCGCAAGTTTGGGTGGAATCCCATACTTCCCAAAAAATCTTGTAGAAATCATGTACCATTGGCCACAATCAACCAATTTCAACAATGAACCATAACCCACAATTTGTATATCTATATCTCAGGTATTATGCAAGATTTCGTATGAATGCACACATTGAGAATATCCTGGCCTACACTCACACACACAATTCTTGCAAGAATATCAACTTTAGCAAGGACGTGTACCATCATAATGGCAGTAACGAAATTCAACCCATGGATAGTATACTAACCCCCAACCATGGTACCCGTGAGCAAAATAGTGTTCTAGTCCTCACAAGGCACCAACCCCACTACGAGTGATAGGGAATGTTCAAACCCGCACGGAGTAGGAAACACATTTATCCCACTCTACAATATCCAGTCAACGGTCACCCATGTTCATCTAAATATCCATATAAGAGATACAATACCAACTAATATCTCAAATCACAAGTACTTCAAAAACTCCCAATTTCATAGGTATTTTCAAATATAACCTCTCAAGAATAATAAGCAAGAGATCATCAAAAGATATAGTTTTATGGTTCCAATAAACACTAGATTTTTTTTGAAAGCAAGAATAATTGAATATCAAGTAGAGAAACCAAGAACAATTGATTTATCAGTAGAGAGATCATAAACAATAATTATCGAGTAGAGAAATCAAGAATAAATGGTTTATCAAGTAGAGAGATCAAGAACAATGAATATCGAGTCTTAAAATCAAACACAAATCAATATCAAGTTTGTGAATCAAGAACAACAAGAAGAAAAATCCATACTTCTTGAAAAACTAGTGTTTGGATGTCAAGAACAATGGTTTAATGGACATCAAGATATAACTTCCATCTAACATGGTAAGATTTGCAAGAACAATCAAGAAACAAGGATTTCATAACAAATATTTATGATTAAGAGTCAAAACATGTATATATATAAGCCTAAGTATCAATGAACAAGAGTGGAAGAAATCTCCTACCTTCTTCTTCCTTAGAATTCTTGAAGAACTTGAGGTTTTGATTCATTTCAAGATGAAAATTCCCTTTGATCTTGTGTTTCTCCCTCTTCCTTTCTTGTTTCTTAAGTCTTTCTAGGGTTGTAAATGGTGTTTGGAGGCTGAAAGAGGCATCCTTATATATTTATAGAGGAAGAAAATATCTCAGCCGACCTAAATCTGATGTTTTGATTCGTCGATCAAGTTACTAGTGCAAATTGTTGTTTTACGTTCAAACGTTCTTTGGCTTTCGAACGTTGGTTGCTCCTAGTATTTTTTCATTTCCATCCGACAAGCTCCCAGTACTTTTTTTTCCATCAGACAGAGTACCGGAATGAACAGTCATTTGAACGGACTTCAACGTTCAAACATTCGTCATTTGAACGTACTTTCACGTTCGAACGTTTTCTCAGTTTCTACTATAACTTTCAATGAAGTTTTGACCTATTTAGAGGTCGATTTGGAAAATATTTTAGAAATACTCTTTTGTAACCCTAGAAGTCTACTATCTACTGTAAAAATTTCAGATTAAATGGACCTCAAAATAAAAAGTTATGGTCAAAACATTGGAGCCGTATCAAAACTCCATCCCATTCAAATTCTCCCTAATTATGCTTTTACTCTGGAATACTTCCAACTTCTACCACATACCTTATTACCTCAACTATCATAAATATTTCTAATCTTACAATCCACATAATTCATACATACATCATTATAAATATTAGCAGTTCAATAGCATAATTACGTTACTATATAACAATAAGAATATGGGGGTTTATAGACGATGCCGCCATCAAGTGAAAAATCTTGAGATCTCTACCGGAGATATTTCATGCTAAGGTGACCTCACTAGAGACGAGTGTTAACATGGCCACGGTATCAGTCAAAGACCTAGAAAGATCAATTTTGAATTTCAAGATGAACCTTCTTCCACCCAAGAAAGTGAAGAGTATGGTATTAAAATCTAAAATCGAAAAAGGGGTAAATCCGAGTCACTTCGGTTGGGAGAAAAGAACATAGTATATCTTGTGAGAAAATTCAAAAAATATTTTAAGGCTGGTGGTGTTAAGCTCTCAAGGTCGAAAGGAAGTCCAAGTAGACCCAAGTCTACTAGAAAGGGAAAGGAAAATGGGGGTATGCCTTCTCGACATGCGGTTGAGAAGAAGGGGCAAGATCTCCAATACTACGAATATCATGGGTTTGGACATGTAGCTGTAGAATGTCCTAGTGCTAAAAAGAAGGACATGTAGAAGGATAGAAAGAGATCCTTAAAGGAAACGGTGTGCAAAAGTGAAAGTGAGTCCACAATGAGTGTTGACTCCTCCATGTCAAGTGATGAAGAAAACTTCACATCCTTTGTAGGTTCATATTCCCCCCTCCCCCTATGAGAAACTTCCAAGGATGAAGAAAAGGAAGTTGAGTCGAGTCCCACTACGGATGTAGATGACTTAATAGTGGAATTTACTACTAGTGAGGATGAGACCGAGAGTGTTGAGGACCTCCAAGATGCTTATAACGAGTTATACAAGGAGTGTCTCAAACAAGGAGAGAAGCTGATTTCATAGAGCATGGGGCTCAAAACAAGTGAAGATGAAAAGAAAACACTTCATTTGGACTTAGTTAAATCCAAGGCTCATATTGTTGGCCTTCAGGAGGAGAAGAAGTACCTCCATGACAAGGTGAGCTTCCACAAGAGAGAGCACAATGGGCTTTTAGAGTCTAAGAAAGTTCTTGAATTTAAACTCATCAAACTTGATAGAGACCTACATGAATCACAAGAGCTCTCAAAAAAAAAATTCCAAAGCACTGAAAAACATGACAAGAAGTTGGCTATAGGGAAAAGTGTTGGTGAAAAAAGAAGATTGGGATTCACTAATGAATATAACACCTCCACTTCTTCCAATATTGTGTTTGTAAAGGGTGATCTCAACCTTACACCCCAAAAGTAAGCACAAGTCCTAAAAAGAATAACATTGGTAAGGGTAAACATTTGAAAAAACTGATTAAAAAGAATACCCAAACCAAATTATTTGTGTGTTTTACTTGTGATGAACATCGTTACTATAGTGCACATTTTTTTCAAAATAGAGAAGTCTTAGACAAAAGCTCATGCACCTAGCCAACCAATCTAAAGCATTGAACAATCAAGTTGTCAATCTTTCTAAACTTATAGAAAGGTCAAGTGTGTCCAAGTATAGTCATGCATCATCTTCATATGGACCACAAGCTAGAGATCCCAAGGCCACTTCTACCCCAAGGTCAATGTTGATCTACACACTTCCGGGGAGAAGAGAGTTAGTCCTCCACCCATTCCCCAACCTAACCCAAGTTCTAGGAAGGAAAAATAATTTTGGTTGACTAATGATGACTTCAAGAAACTCACCAACTAAACTAAGGTAGAGGTTCCGAGTGCTTCTAACAAGGTCATGGCTCCTAAGAAGTAAGAGATGTGAGAGTATGGACCTTGGTGATCTTTAATGCATTTCATCAAACACCCAAGGGTCATACATGTTGTGTATATATATATATATATATGTTTATTTTATCATTTTTTTATAATAAAATTAAAAACATTTAAATTTTGAAAAACCAACAAAAATTCAAAAAGAGTTTCCATGTCTCATTTGACATTCTTTTTTAGGATTTGTGGTAAATACTTTATTTATTTTCCTTTGATTAGTTGTATCTTTATGCATTTTTTTTTCATGTACATGTGTTTATTTAAAATTCAAAAAATATTGGAAAAGAAAAGGACAAAAAGATTTTCTTTTTTTTTGTTTATTTTTTGTTTTATGATCATGGCAATTCCCCCTTAGATTTACATTGAAAATTGTCCATCCTTAAATCAAAGTTGAAATATGCATTGCTATGAATCATATTAGGGGATAGAGAACTTAGTGTCATAAATACAATTGTATGATTCATTAGTCAAAGTCTTTTTCATCCTAGTGTGCTTGGTTAGTTTTTACCTTTGAAAGATTCAAAACCAAGTACACATATGTCATTCACCTTCACACTTAGGATTTTGATTTGTTTAAATTATTAATGACCTTAAAGGACTCTAAGTGTTGGTGATAGGTGAACACATGGCTAAAGGTTAGTTAAACTACAATCCCTTAAAAAGATGTCGAATGCCAATTGTGAGAAAAGAGCCCAATGTGGTCAAATCTAAAAAAGTGAGGCATAAATAAATGACTAAAAAAATCGCACTTGAATTATGAGAGTACTTGTACTTAACTGTCAATTGCTCATTTTTACAGCTCATAAAGCTCATGTTAATCATTATTATAAGCATACAGGTAAAGTACGAAATTCACAATAGTGATGATTGAAGCCATAGAATAAAAGGGATAAAACAAAGGGGGAGTTGTAAAAAAAAGAATATTTAGGACACTCACGAATCGGTCATGTTTTTACTTAAACAATGCACCAGGATTTCATGATGAGTTTATTAATGATTTAAATCTAATTAGAATCCTTCTCGAGAGCTATTGTTTCTAAAGCACTAGTTGTAGATACAAGTGATGCCCCAACTTAGAGGATAGTACTCTCATTATGCATTGCACAGTAAATCACGCACTGATCCTTGCTTCTCTCCAGTCTTCGACTCTGGCCTTGTCTTTAACTTGCCTTGTGTTCTATAGCCTTACGACTTGGATACGCCTTACATTGTTGTCCTCGGCTTTGGTAACCCTACTTCCCTTCTGTCATCGACCTTGTCCTTAGCTCTGCAGTCTTCATCCTTCCTCTAGCATACTTCTCACCAGATCCAGATCCTCGATTCGCTATTCATACAACTTTGGAAGGTTGGTTTCACACACTATACACTTGAATTTGTCAAAGTTGAACAAAATTTAATCACGTGTGTGAAATTGAACCAAGTGAGGTAACATTATTGTAGGATGCATGAAATTGAGTTTTATATTCTTAAATATGTCTTAGAATAATGTGTTGAGATGATGAATATTGGACAAAACTATCAAAATGTAAATTTTTGTAATTTTCATGATTATTTGAATTTTGAACTTTTATTGTTTAAATTTGAAAATTGCATCTGATTTTGATTTGAATTCATCCATGCATTGCATTGAATAGCATTTAGGCTTGATTTATATCATGCATGCATGTTAAGACTGATTTGAGATGGGTTGAAGTGGACTGGACTATAGAAAATAAAGGTGTCCTGCTTCAGACCTCACTCGAACAGCCTAAGTCCTCGTTCAAGTGGTCTACGTCAGGATTTGGTACTGCTTACTTAAAAGGTTGGATTTTGACAAGAGTTACTCATTTCTACCACTTCCAAGCTAGAACCCACTCATTTTCTACCTTACCCAAATCATGTCCAAGTAACTACATATATATATATAAAGAGAGAGAGAGAGAGAGATTTAGTGTTATTTGAGTTTAGATTTGAGTATATCGTACACATTCACATTATTTCACATATTCATTTTAGAAGAATGCCTCCACGAGCAAAGAATAGGGCATGGGTACAAGCTTCGGGTAGTAGACCTTGCTTTTAGACACCACAACACCGAGAGTTATACAGGAGATATTTGTCACCAGGGACAGTTCTTGTAGAGTGAGGGGTCAATCATGTTGGGTTGTCCCTTTGTTATTTGACTCGAGAGAATGGGTTTAGCTATTTACGACACTTGTGCCTACTAATGTGGACATGGTCAAAGATTTCTTCACACACATTCGTTACACTACAGAAGATAATGTGTTTGGGTGGACTTCAAGACATATATTTGAGGTGTATGATTTGAGTTGTCCACTGACCTCATTGCCATCACCCTACATCTTCCCCGGGTAGCACGAGATCTATGTCATCAATTGCCTCAATGTTGTATGGAGTCCCTTACCCCAATGGCTTGAATTGCCGGTGGTGGTACACAAGGAGTTGACTAGGGACTATAGGTTCATAGACCAGATTGTCAACTACAACATTGACGCGATGACTCATATTTTCATATTTCCCACACTACGAGCCTATCTATTACATGCGATCAATACCAGTTTGTGGATAGATCTACCACGTATAATTTTTTGAGTCATTCAAAGAGCATTTGTGACACCCCTAAAATTGGGGGTCCTTTGTCAACTCGTTAATCACATATCAACCAGTGGAATATTCATAGATATCGTGTAACTCGATATCATACAGTTATGTCCCATTTACCGAGATCCATAATTTAACAAAATTTGGGTAAAATCTCTTTTGTACAGTGAGCCCTACCCAAAAACACAACATGTGCATTCATATAACATTTACCATATTGGGTCCATTTATGAGTAAACATTAACCACACCGGGTCCATTTATCGATGCCCATATAATAACATGCATTGTTACATTAAAATAGTCCATAAGAGTTCAATTTCAATTCTTTTACATACATTACGTGCCCAAAGACAAACTTACCGAATGTTGTACAAAAGCATAGCTATTCTCAATAGTTTTACAAAATGTGAATTAAGAACCACAAGTTGACTTTCTTTATCCTTGAAGCCCCAAGTGAGAGCCTTCTACCAATGTGTACCCCGCACCTAAAATTTTGTCCCCGTAAAGAATGAGCCACGCTCAATAGGGTAACTCTTAAAGAGACTACTCCCCGACCTAGATACATATGAAATGTCACATGCAACATTCAATAAGAAAATTCCATCCCAAACAAGAATATACAATTCAATGTTGGAATTCTACCATGCCATGCCACGAAATGAGATGAGACTCACTCATGCACTTTAACCCGAGCCCTCACTAGCTCCCACGTCATAATCCAATGCCAATGTATAATAAATCCACCATTGATGTTACGCATCCGATGACATTTTTGTATTAAACAATATCATGTGTCTTTGTTGGGTAGCAGAGTTTTGGTGTCGCACTACCGATTCCGCACATCGATACACTTTTTTGGACTTGCACCGATGGAAGTGTATAAACCAATAACTGGGTCTTGCATGTGAGGGAGTATCTAGCCCTTCTTTTTATACCCGACACGAGTTTTTCATGCAACCCATGTGACTCTATTGAATCTTGGTCCAACTATACCGAATCCACTTGTCAACCACCAAGGATGATGTTTGACCTAACAACAAGAACACATACCCACACTCATGCCACATGCCCATGAATGTGATGCCTCCTTGCATATACAAAGTAATGAGCAATTGCAACATCAACATCATATCCATATGTAATGAATGTCATATGAATTATTTCTACCACATTTCAACACATGTCATGGATAATTACATCCTAAGCAAATAATTTCATAATTCACCCCAATACCAATATATCATAAGCACATATCAACATTTATATTTCTAATTGTAATTCATATCATAAGCATATGATTTCACTTTACCACATCATCCAAGCATGTTATCACATAATCTCATGCAATTAACACATTTTATTTCACATATGCATTTTATCAAACACCTTCAAGACACCAAATCATGTAATCAAATAAAATTTCCAAATTTATCACCTAACTCAAAAAAAATTATATTAAATGATTTTTTCATACTCAATTATCAAAACTTCCAAGAAATCACAAACTAGCAATTTCAGATTACCAATTAACACTAGAATTGAGTCTACCCATTTCCATTAAAACAACTATAATAGGCAAGTGTTAAAATACACAAAACATTCCACCCATTTCATATAGTCATCTTAGGTTGGAAATAAACCTAGTTAGGATGAAAACTCCACCTCTTGAAGCAAAAAATCAATGGTAGAACCTTCAAGAATATCACCCAAGTCCAAAACTCTTGATTTCCCAAAATCCTGTCTCAAAAAATTCACTAAAATCAGCTCTTTCGGGTACGTCGGCGTAGCCCTCTTCAAGGAGATTAATTTTGATTCTTGGCTCGAGTTGATTCGAGCGACAGAGATCCGTAGATCGTAGCAAGAAGCTTAGAAATCTCACTTTTTTTCTCTCATTTCCCTCTACTCTTCCTCACACGTTTACATACTGGAATATGGAAGAGAATTCTATCCAAAACTCAAATATTTTTCCTTTTTTATAATTTTAAAGTTTGGCCCACGTCGTGCCACACGCTCCCCCTTTTTCAGGTCCGTTTTAGCCCCGAAACGATTAAATTGTGTACCGGTTTAAGCTCAAAATATTTTTTATAAATTTTATTTAATTATTTTTTAAATTTCAAAATTATAATAAATTTTATGTTTTTGGGGTCACCCAAGACTTGACCACCTCATAAAACGCAAAAAAAACCTGGCTATCTCAAAATTCGACAAAATTTGTCTGGATAACTAGATTTCGTGAGACGAATCCAATGGTGAGGTTTGTTGCATCATCCGAGCTCTAAAAAAAAGGGTTCTCAACCCCCATCATAATGATAATTTACCATTTTGTCCTTTTAAATAAAAATTTCAAATTTTTCGAGGTTTTACAAGATTTGATGAGGAGAGGATTATAATACTCCACTATTTGGGTCATTGTTCACTCGCATTTTTTTAGACAAGGGTGTTGGAGCTCTAGATTCTATTCAGTTGATGAGACCCAAGAGACCTTTGGGGATGGAGTCTCTTAGATAGAGCGAGTCATACACTAGATATACGTTTGACCCTATGGAGGTTGTGGTACAGGGTGTCGAGATTGAGGCTGAGATACATGATACTATTTTTTTAGAGCCTAACGCAACACTGTTGAGGTAGACACGAGACCATACCTCATGTACCGCACTCCCTAGGACACCTCTTGTAGTTATGTTGGATCAATGAACTGATGTTCAGTTAGTGCTTGGACAGTTATAGATCAGTATTGATCAGCAGCATAGCCCTTTTGCTCTCTGTATGGATGCTTTGATTAGGGTTTGATGAGCCTGCCAATGGATCAATTGGAGATTAAGAGGGATCTTCAACATCTTATGCCCATGGTGCAGAATTCTAGCTTTATTTTAGATGATGAGCCTGAGACACTTAGAGGAGTTTGTGGAGATGCATCCATTTGAGCTATGACTTTTAGAGACTTAGTATAGGTCATATGTAAGCTTAAGAGTGTCTTGCATTCATTCATGAATTGTACTAAAAATGCAATGTTATTTTTTTATTGATTTTTAGCTTTTGTTGACTTTTTTTATCTCATTTTTTTGTTATTGTGACGTACTCATAGTCCTACATATTGATGCTTAATCATATTTTGACCTTCAGTTATATGCCTTGTTTATCCCTGCTTAGTTTACTTGCATGATTTGGCTAGTTGTTATGCATTCATGCCTTTTTATTATACTATGTCATAATTGTTATAAGTCATCATTGAATTGAAATTTATAGTAAATAAGATAAGGATATATAAGGTAACTTGATTTTGTACCTTACTTTTCATGCGTCGTCATTGGATTGACATTTGTGACAAAAAGGGAGAATTTTTAGGTACATATGATAGAAATCGGGAGAGATTTACTCTTGACTAGGCTAGATATATTGTATGTGAACATAATAAGAGAGAGTTTGTTCAAATACTTAGGGGGAGTAACTTCTGCAAACTTGGCATCAAATCACATATTTTTATTTGTTTATTTTTCACTTGTTATTTTACTTGTGAACGCCAACTAAGGGGGAGAACTTATTTCTTTTATTGAATAGGTTCTCAAGCATATTGGGAAAGTTATTTTCTCATTTGTTTTGCACTTGCATGATGTATACATACTTATACCCTATGCTTTATTTTGGTTCTTTCCAAACCTGCGATTATGTTATGTATTTCTCTAACATAAAATATTTTTCACAAGGTTTTGATTTGAGCGGTGATGTATAGGATTACTATATTTAAGCTTAATCAAAATAATTATATCCTTATACTAGATAGAGATTTAGGATTTATGTATGAGAGTTGAGATTATTTTAAAATTCTTTTGTTCAATGGTTTTAAGTTGTAATCTTAATTTCTAACTTGTGTGTTTTGTCACTAAATTGCCATAGGGGCAGATGGTTAGATCATATTTGCAAATGGATAATTTCTTAGAGTCCATTGTAAAATCTAAACCTATTCTATTGTCATGATGCTATCAAGTTCAACATCTAAAAACATCATTGAAGGGAGGAGATCAAGCGTCAAAATAATATCATTCAACCTCCATATGAACCTTCATGCTTAGGACAAGGTAATGACCTAGACACCTAAGATGAACCCTTAACTTATTTTAACTTAGGTTGATTAGGATGAAAATGGAATTGGCCACAATCTGATTATGACTCCTAGGCAATTAAAAGAAAAAAAATTAAAGCATTTATGAGTTTTGAAAACAAAGTTTGAGTCACAATCGGATATCTCTTTTAGCAACTCCCTTTAGTGCTTAAGAATACAAGTTTTTGCATGGTTTTATCCTTAAAAGCATGTAGGGACCGATCTATGCTTCTATGCTCACTAGTCTTTGCCAGAGCAGCCTCTTTATGACTTAGGGAAGGAAATGGAAAAAGGCCACGAAAGGCTCGCTCTATGAGCTCGCTTAAGCAATCCCCATGGTTGCTTGAGCGGTGCTTGCCTTAGTCGTGTTTAAAATTTTATTTTTATTCTAATGACAACCGCCCTCCTACAGATTGAGTGGTTGTTCGCGAATCTGAGTTTTTTTATTTACTAAGATTACCTTAATTTTGGACCTATAGATAGGGAGAGCCTTCCCTACACCAAGGTTAAGCCTCATGTAAGCCTCTAGAGATATTTCAAAGAGAGAAACTCATTAATCTACCTTGAGAGCTTCCATCACAACCTAAATCCTTAAAATCCAAGGGCTACCACTAGACATTCTACCAAACGTCAAAAATTTGAGTTGAAGATCTTGCTGGTCTAATAAGTACATTAGAGTGTGCATACCAAGGATTTTTGGTGTGTCCATAATAGCATGAAGCCTAGACGAACCACACGGCGGGGGGGTCCAAGTGAAGCTACACTAAATGTCGTAGAGGGACTTTCGGCAGAGATACATAGTGTAAAACCTAAGAAAACTTAATTTTTTAAGAAAAAAAGGCAAAACGGTAATTAGCCGCTACAATACGGGTTGAAAATTCAAAATTTTCAAAAACTTGGTTAACAAAACAGACCTCACCATTGGATTCGTCTCGTGAAATCTAGTTACACTGGCAATTTCCGTTGAATTAGACAATCAATTTTTTTTGTGCTTTACGAGGTGATTGGGTGTTACGTGACCAAAATAAACGCGATTGAGAATTAATTGTGAAACATGGAGAATAATTTAAAGTTTGTTTACTTGAAATGGAACGAGATTTAATTGATTAGGGAAGAAATCGGACCCGAAAAAGTCGGACGTGTGGCACAACGAGGGTCAAGTATCCAAGGGGTATAAAAGGGGAAAAATCAGATTTTTTCCCCATTTTGGCAGCTGGGTTTTCTGGAAAAGAGAAGGGAAGAGAAGAGAGAGAAAGAAGGATTTTCTTCAAGCTTCTCTCTAAGATCTACAGCTCTCCGTTCGTCAAATCTCTTTGGGCCAAGAACAAAGATTGTTCTACGCGACGTAAGCTACGAAACCATGCCAAAGATAATGGGTTTTGCCAAAGTCTCAAGATCGAGATTTTTGGGATCAAGCAATTGAGGATAGAGTTGGGTTTCTTGGAGATTCTCCTATGTGTATTACACTTCAAGAGGTAGGGTTCATCTCCAATCTAGGTTTATGTTCAATCTAGGATTGTGCATGAAATGGGTAGTTTGATTAGAAATGAATTTTCTTGTTTGATGTACTCTTAGTGTAACTAAAGTTTAGAAAATTGGTATAGAAATTTACCGAACCAATTTTGCATGAATTGGATTTGTAGAATTTGCTTGCTTGGTAAATTCGTGACAAATGTTATAAATTAAGCATGATTGTGTGTTACATGATTTTGTGCCCTTTGGGTGTTTAATAAAATGCCTATGTTGATGTAGCATGTTTGTTTCATTGAAAATGTTACAACTTGCTTGGAGAAAATATGGATCGTAATTATATGTTTTTGATACAATTGACTATTTGGGAATGTGATGATGTTGGAATGTAATTATTTGCTTTATGATATAAGTTACATTGAGGAATTGAAAATTATTCATATTGTGTTCATGACATGGTGAACATGATGTTATAATTGTAGTTGAAATCTTGGTTGCATAATGATATGAAATGCAATTGTACATTATATTGCATATGTACGGGAATCATCACATTTGTGGGCATGTCACATAGGTGTGGGTGTGTGCATGGTTTTGATCAAACACAATTCTTGGTGGATGATGCGTGAGCTCAAGAATGTTGGATCAATGTTAGACTGAGTCGCACGAGTTAGCATTGAAAATAAGGTTTGGGTTAGCAAGAAAGACTAAATTGTCCCTCAGGTGAAAAACCCAGTGATTTGGATACACACTCCGTTGATATCGAGTCCATAAAGTGTGTCGGCGTATGCGGGGCCGTTGGTGAAAGTTCATAAATGTTGTGTCAGTTGAGTGCCCGTTGATAGAAGTCTATAAATGCCTACCCCAAGAAAGACCAAAGATTTATAAATGGTTATTAGGTCTACAACATCAATGGCGGGGCTTGGAATGGCCGAATTTATAAACATGTCATTACATGCGTTATGGGAGTTGGTGAAGGTTTGGGTTGCATTACATGTGTGAGTCTCACCTCATTACATGACATGACATTATGACATTCGTTCTTGAAGTTGTATGTTCTTGGATGAATGTTTGTTTGATTGTTGAATGGCATGTGAGCATTCTATATGCATCTTTATTGGGGAGTAATCTCTTTAAGAGATATCGTATTAAGCGTGGCTCACCCTTTATGGTCACAAAATTTCAAGTGCGGGATAGGTGCCAGTGGATGGCTCTCACTTGAGCTCTCATTGATGAAGAAAGTTGAGTTGTGGCTTTAAATTATATTTTTTTTAAAAAGTGTGTAATTAGTTTTTGGACATGTAATATTTTATAATGGATTGTAAAACGAACTTATATGAACTATATTTTGTGTAAAATTTGATGTTATGTGAGTTTGGGTGGATGTTGTATGAGATTTGATGAGTTGAAATTGAAAAGATATTGAATTGGAGGCAAACTGGACTTTTCTACCGGTAGAACGTTGATTATCCACTGATTGCAAAAATTCCAAAGTGTTCTTCTATTGGTAGAATTTTTATTATCCACCGGTAGTTCTTCTTAAATTTTTAGAAATTTAAAATAATTTTTTCAAGCCAGTAAAATCGGGGTAAATTTATTTTTTATAAAAATGGAAAAATGGTAATTAACCACAACGGTATGAATTGAAAACCCAAATTTCTCTTGGAACTTGAATGAAAAAATGGACCTCACCGTTGGATTCTTATCACAAAATCAAGTTATCCAGTCAATTTTTGTTGAATTCCAAGATAGTCAAATTTTTCATGATTTACAAGGCGATTAGGTGTCGCGTGACCAAAAAAAGAGACATGGAATTAAATTTAAAAAATTAAAAAAAATTTAAAGCTAGTTCAAATAAAAATATATTGAACTTAAATCGAGACGAAATTTAATTATTTCGGAACAAAATCGGACCCGTGAATAGAGGATGTGTGGCTCAACGAGGGCCAAGCATCTAAAGGATATAAATAGAGGAGAAATCAAATCTTCTCCCCACACCCATCAGATTTTCAAAATTAGAGAGGAAGAGAGGAAAAAGAGAGGACTCTCCAACTTTTCTCTACAATCTACGACTCTACTTTGGTTGAAATTCTTCGAGCCAAGAACCAAAGTTAATCTGCATGACGAGGGCTATGCCTACGTACCTTTGTTTCGGGTTTTGGGAGTTTTCTACTATTGTTTTACACTTTAAGTGGTAGGGTTCTTTTTCTAATTAGGTTTATTTTCAACATAGGGTTCCATATGATATGGGTAGCATGACGTGAGATAAATTTTCTTGTTTGATGTACTCCTAGTGTTACTAGATTATGGAAAACTAGTATAAAAATATGTTAAACCAATCTTGCATGAATTGGGTTTGTAGAATTTACTTGTTTGGTAAATTCATGAAAAATGTGATAAAATGGGCATAATTGTGTGTTACATAATTTGGTGTCTTGACGGTGCTTGATAAAATACCTATGTTGATGTAGCATGTTGATTTCATTATAATGTTATAACATGCTTGGTTATTGAGAATAGTTAAAATCAATTCTAGCATGAATTGGGTACTTAGAAATTACATGTTTGTGATTTCTTGAGAAAAGTATTGATTGGACATGTTTGTTTACATTTATGCCTTGAAGGTGTTTGATGAAATTCCTATGTTGATTAAGTGTGTTATTTGCTTGGGAGTTGGTGTTGGTATATGCATATGATATATTGACATTGAGGTTGTTTATAATGGTTATATACTTATGATGTAATTTATCGTAAAAAAGGTTGTTGGATATTAAATTGTTCGTAACGTGCTCATGAAAATTGAACATGGTTGAGGATTACAATTGTACATTTACATTGCATATGTACGGGTAACATCATATCGTGGACATTTGACATGAGTGTGGGTGTGTGTGCATGTTTTGAATCAAACACCATTCTTGGTGGTTGAGGTGTGGAGTAAGGAAGGTTAGACCTAGGTCTAGCTAAGTTGCATGGTTGCATGAAAAACTTAAGTCGGGTATATCAAGAAGGGCTAGATACTCCCTCGGGTGCAAGACCCAGTTACTGGTTTATACACTTCCAACGGTGCAAGTCCAAAAAAATGTAACAGTGTACAGAACCGATGGTGAGATTCCAAAATTCGAATACCCAACAAAGACACATGGTTTATTTTCAAAATGTCATTGGATGTGTAACATCAATAAAGGAGGCTTGGAATGGCTGAATTCATACACATGGCACTGCATGTCTTGAGGGAGCCGGTAAAGGCTCGGGTTGAGTTGCATGTGTGAGTCTCATCTCATATAATGACATAATATTGAGGATTCCATTATTGAACTGCATATTGTTGAATGAAGTGATTGTTGCTTGTGAATTGCATGTTAACATTTCATATGCATCTAGGTTGAGGAGTAGCCTCTTTAGGATATACCCTATTGAGGGTGGCTCACCCTTTATATAGACAATATTTCTGGTGCAGGACAAGCGCCGGTGGACGGCTCTCATTCGAGCCCTTATTGATGAAGAAAAACCGAAATGTGGCTTTTAAACTAGACTTTTGTAAAACTAAGATGTCAATTAGTTTTTCGGCATGTAATGTATGTAAAGGATTGTAATTGAACACATATGGACTATGTTAAATGTAAAATTGTATTTTTTTCATATATGTATAAATAAATAGACCCGGTGTGGTCAACGTTGTATGATTGCACAAGTTGCATTTTGGGTAGAGCTCCCCATACAAAGGAGACTCTGCCCTAATTTTTTTAAGTTATGAATGCCGGCAAATGGGGCATTGATTGGTTGAAAACGTTGTTGTTCCTAAGCTCCTAACATGAACCCTCAAATATGTATATGACTTATGTGTATGGGTGACTATCATTCTCACTCGGATTCAAGCAAGAGAAAGGGCAACGAAATGGTGGTGACGAACTAAACAAAATGTACAATGAAATGAAATGTGTGTATGGTGAACAAAAGTGCTCCCCAAACGCAAGGAGTCTCTTGTATGTTGGTGTTTTACTTGGAAGAGTATTTCAAAGTCGTCTCCTCAAGGAAGGAAAGTTCAAGTGTGTGAAGGTGATTTTGTCAAAAAGAGAAAGTGTAAAATCTTTGAGGTTGAGTTTTTGGTGTTTTGTGTTCTTAAGGAAAATACAAGAAAATAAGTGTTGGCTAATCCAAGAGGTCACTCCAACGAGAATGCCCAATCAACTCGAAACCTTCCCCTGAGGGTTTATCGATGAACGATTGATTCGTGGGAAGCTAGGGATGAAATGGTGAGGATCCAAGCATAAACCTTGACTAAGCCTACGGAATATCAAAGACTCACCACCACATCCACTCTCAACCCAGTCAAATCAAACTACCGTACACCGAGAGAGGAAAGAAAAAGAGTTGAAATGGGATCCTCAAATGGAGGTCTCCCTTGGATTATCCAACTTAAAATCTAGCTACTCATGATAAAATGAAAGACAAGCATAATGTAAATGGACATAATGAAGAAATGAAGCATGGAACTTAACTAAATGCAAGAAAACATAAACTAAGAAGAAAAATATTCAATACCCATTTTAAGCTTGAAATGAAGATCGTAAACGCAACAATGGTGAAAGCTAGAGTAAATGATTAAACATGAAATGAACTTGCAGTAAATAACATTAAAGATGTTAAACAAATATTAGAATATCCTTACAAGAGATTATAAGAAAATTGAATGAATAAAATGCAAAAATATAAATTTCTCACACTATGGCACTATTCATCATCTTTTTCATTGGAACTACTCCTAAGCTTAGGTAGCCACCCTTGTAATGCTGAAGAATGTTGAATATATGAAGCGTGTGTCTTCAATTTTTGTCCATGAGGGTCCCTAGAATGTGAGTGCATGTCTCTCATCCATAGGGGGCTGAATGGATGGGTAAGGCAGGCTAGCACAGGCTTAGCCTGCACCCATCATGGCAGCCCACTTCCCTCCTCTTCATTGAATGCAAAGCCTCCAAAATCTTCAACAAGGGCGTAGGAGGCATGGTTGTAGGTAGAATATGTCAGGGTAGGCGTGGCAAAAGTGTAGGTGGGACCCCCCAAGAAAATGGAGAAGATGTGCAGGCGTTCCGGGCATTCTGGGCAAAAACTACCGGTAGTTATTTATGTTCTACCAATAGTTGTTGGCTACTAGAGTGAAAACTACTAGTAGTGACTACCGGTAGTTTATTTACTCTGGACGTATAGTTGTCATAAATTTTGATCCAACTGTCCGATTGAGCTAAATCAAAGTTTATAATATAGATAAAATCATGTTACGTATAATGAAAAAATCAAAGTTTTATAAAAGCAAATAAATTTACTTAAAATATCATAAAAAAACAAATTTTATAATACAGATAAATTCATACTATATATAATTGAAATTAAAATTTTATTAATACAGATAAATTGACATAAATAGTTTTGGAAATAGAATACTTATTAAAATAGATAAATTCAAAATAAAATAATCATGAAAAATAAAGTCTATAATACAAATAAATTCATTAAATTCACTAATTTTTTTGTTGTAAATAAAAAAATATTGAATAGATGAGAGTTAAAATATTCGATAACTTCTATGAATAAAAAATATTCTAAATCAATTTAGAATTTGTATTTAAAGAAAAAGCACTCAAATAATCTGCAGAAATCAACTTCATTTGTTATTTAGGGAAAGAAATATTAGAGTCAATGTCGATTTTTAGAGTTTTGAATTAACATAACTTATATTTTTATTGACGATTCTTCTATTCGGAATCAACAACGGGTTCAAGCCTGTGATTGAGCTCGAGCCCAAAACTAAAAGGTCAAAGTAGAAGATTGACAAACTGAATCTAGTTGTTCATCAGTTGTTGTCCCACTGTATTCTAACAGGTTGATCCATGATACATAGGCAAGAGGGATAGGGAGAGAAAAAAGATATTGAATAGTTATATGGTGGAGAAGAGAGTATAAGATGATTTTTAATTATTGACTTCATAAGAGAGAGAGAGTGTGTGTGTGTGAAAGTGAAATTAATATAAGGGAATGAAACAAGAGAGAATAAGAAGATATATATGAATTAATGGAAGAGAGAAGAGAAAAAATCTAATAAAGATAAAGGTGAGTGAGAGTGACAGAGGAGAGAGAAAATGAATTGATGGAAGAGAGTGGAGATAGAGTGACAAAAAAAAAGTGGTGGAAAGAGAGTGTGTATGATAGAAAAAAATTTAATTATTTGGTATACTGAAATAGTACAATGATCATTAAAAAAATATATTTAAATAAAATGGACTAGAGGATAAGAAAGAGTACTCAAACTTATCCTTATCACCTTTAAAATACTCTGCTTGTATTTAATGACATACAAGAGCATTTGGATGAACTGTTGACCTGTTTTCACTATTTTTTTTGTAACACTCACTAAATACATACAAAATAAATATAAAACAAAGTGCGTAAGAGTAGTTTACTATTAAAAATTTCTACTAGTATTCTTTCTTTAAATTTTTTTTATCACATTAATAAATTTTAATTTTTTCTATATTTTAAATTCATAGAAGACTTAATTTTATTTTGGTATGTAAATTCCACTTCAATTAATGGCCTTTTATATGCAAACCTTGCATGCGAAAACTTAATTATTACTTTTGCATGCCAAAAATAAGAAAATAGTATTTAATAATTATTTACTTGTAGGTACACATGATAATTTCATTAATTAATTTAATCGATCATTTTTTTGTTTCAAAGCATTACAAATCTAATATTTAAGAAATTTAATTGACATAATTAAAAAGCTAATGACAAAATTGATGAACCCAGGCCCTACTAGGCTTGGGCACAGTTCGCAGGTTAAGCCCAAATCATCCAGACTTAGTTCATAGCCTCAATTCAGTCCAAATCTCACTAGTCCAGGAAGGGTCAACACACATGGGAGAGTAATTATCGGGATAGCCATGACTCCAAGATAGTTTCTATCACTAATTGTAGTTATCCTCCCCAAAAAATTAGTAGTCTGACATTCACGATACTGTCACATGACTCTGTGTCTATAAATTGTAAACTCCTGACACAGTGAACACATTTTACACCTTGAGCATAACCCTGCAATCTTTCTCTCTCCTACTACCTTGTGCTCCCTCAATTAATAAAGTTCTTCGATCACCATTGTTTTCTTCATTGGTTAGGTCTCCCAGACCCAACCACCCAGTCCTTGTCTCCAATTATTGATTGTTCCATTAATTACTTTGCACCACAAATAGCTGAGGGCAGCCATAAAGGTGCAAGCAATTGCAGATTTTGTGGTCGAATCTACACCAATAGAGGAAGAAAGCTCCCAAAAAGAAATGACCTGCGCTCCTATGCTCACTTACTCAATTCACTGCGCCTAGACTCCCTACACAACAAGGCCAGGCACTATCTCTAGACCCACTTGCATCCAATTGGTTTTATCCCAACTAGTAGTTTTACAAGTTCCCAAACCTGATTAAAGTTCATGGACTCCTTCTCAGATATTATAGTCTTTTCCCAATTTGCTTTTTTATCTAGGAGTGGTTCGTTGTAAGTCTATGGATCAACATTTTGTTCCTCAAGAATCCTGTCAAAAGACTCTCCCAAGAACATATACCATTTAGGTTGACAAAGTATTTTCTAATATATCTCCTCTCAACTCCTCGAGAATAATTATACTCTTAGGCTTGTGATCCATTACATAGTCTTCCTTTAAGAATCGGGTATTGGTTCTAACAATGACCTTCTAATCCTTAGGACTATAGAAAAGACCACATTTTGTTCCTCTTGGATACCCAATAAACAAGCAGACTTCTGTTCTTGATTCCAACTTATCCGTGTTCCCTTTTAGCATGTGTGCTAGACTTCCCTAAATCCGAATGTGTGGCAAACTAAGCTTACACTCAGTCCACAATTATGTGGGAGTGTTAGGTACTGACTTAGATGGTACCAAGTTCAAAATGTGTATCACAGTTTTCAAGGCATATCCCAAAATCATAGATCTCACCATATCCATCAGAGTCATATTCCTTCTTTTTGCCACACCATTTTGTTGTGGTGTGTGAGGTGCAGACAACTGGGATTTAATCCCTTGATTAACCCTAAATAGTGCATTATTGAATTAGGTTTTTAGGTTAAATGTGTGAGTGAATTAGGTTAAAACAACCAAGTTACAATAAATTAGGGTTAATACTGAATTTAAACTTTTGCAGGGTTTTGTGTATAATTATGTGATTTAAGGAGGAAACTGTGGAAGCTAAACCAGACAAGGGAGGTAAGTATAATTACATCAAAGATATATCAAAGCATGGAGGAAAGAAGAATTCAAAATCCAAATAATCCTCACCATCCGGGCGGTGGTGATGGCATTCGAACGGTCCTCAAATCGACTTAACTATATCTCCTCCTCTCATTGGTCCTATGATGCAACAAAGGCCACCATTGGCTAGCCTAGCTTCTACCACCTTAACTGCCTTGCCCAATGCCTATAAATAGCAATCCCTGCTTCAGTTTCTGAGGTTCGTGGAGAGTTGGTCAAGATTCATCAGAGCTTCACCAGAGAGTCCGTTCAGAAAGTGAGGAAGAGAGGAAGAGAAAAACAACAAAGAAAGGGCCTGCCATAATCATTTTCCAGCCAAATTTCTACTTCTACATTTGTCTATACTTTTTACTTGGAGGGCTGAACATTTCCCATTTTTGTGCCCTAACCGGTAATAGAGTGGTAGTGTTTCAGCTATTCCTTGGGGAATGATCTATCTTGTATTTTATTTTAGTTGTAATGAGGATACGTCACTCTTTTTACTCGTCTATAACAATGAGGTATGAGTAGTTCGTACCCTTCGGTGAAAGGTGAACACATGTACGACATTGTTTAAGTTATGAAAATATCGATGTTCTACTTATGCTTTAATGGTTATACCTCTCTTAATTGATGGATGGTTAGATTTATAATATGCTCATGGTTATGAACACCGAGCTTTACTTAATGCTGTATACCATACTATCTATAATTATTACGTATTTCACGCATGATACAGTGATGTATGTGATTAGGCTTTATGTAACAGTCGGGAGATTGCTTTTGATTCAGTGCATAAACCGGAATCCTGTTATCAGTGAATCATCAACCTGTTGATTGAATAATTTAAGTAAACCTCCTGAATGGATTGCCTTTTGGTTTACTAAGGTTATTTAATTGATGCATGGTACAGAAACCTTCCAGCTAACCTAATCAGTTGTTGTGTTATGGTTCAATATATATCAAACTTACCAATTGACTTTTAAAAAAATAGGAGTTAATTGTTTTAAGGCAGCATTTCCAATAACTAAAATAATATACATGTTGGATCCCCGAACTGAAGGGTACTATTTTATTATTGTCTTTTCAAAGTTTTAATGAAGTGTTTATTTAACTGTTCTAAGGTCACACCACAAGCTATTCCATTGTAACACCCCAAAATACACCCTGGACGGCATTACATTCTAATAACCATTTAAGCATGAGAGCACTAAGTAATCCATCAACATTATATTAACAATTTATATTGGAACAAAATTCGGGCAGAGTCTCCCTTGTACGGGGAGCTCTACCACAAAACTCAACCTGTGCAATTCTACTATAATGACCACACCGGGTCCATTTACTTACCATAAAATCAATTCATCAAATTTACATGTTATCCCAAAAGAATAGGCCAATCTATAACCTTTACATCCCCAAAATCTAATAGCTATAGTAATGCAGCGGAATTACAAAATATGGCTAGGCTTTACATTATTTCAAAATAATACCCTAGTCTAGAACAAAGGTAGTGTCCGGCTAAGAGTCCTCCCCGGGATCCACACTCCCGTCTTGCTGAATCTCCTAGGGTACGGGCTCCTCGAGTCCTAACTCCTCCTCAAGAGTACAATCTGAAATGTTTGTAGGTAGGGGGTGAGTACAAGACTCTGTAGGAAAATCCTTCCAAACCCATTCAAGGTTTTGAAATCAAACAAAACAGGTAGGTCTCATTTCGAACATACATATCAATGAAATTTGAAAGAAAATAAGGACATTTTAAAAGAGATCTCAAGTTTGTACACTAATAAGGAATTGGAAGAGAATAAAATCAACTTTAATTGGTAAACCATTTCTAACATAATCCAATCCACCATACACCATTTTCACAAGTTATCGTGGCATCCCATACTACCCGATACTCTTGGGGAAATAATATTTGGTACAATGAACAATAATTTCTATTTGGTACCACTCAAGTAGGCTGTCGCTTCTCATGAATCTACCCAACGATTCTACCTTGTTCACCCATTTATAATAACAATCACAGGCCAATTTAGGAAGGGCGTGTACCGTCTCATACGGCATTGACGAAATCCTTCCAAGGTGTCTAG